>JBBPDB010066941.1:0-10322 GCA_037974465.1 Brachypetersius altus | reverse complement strand
TAAAACAGCATGGAACTTTGGTCTCCAGTCACGTCAATGTTCCAAGTAAGCTCTCGTTCGTGGGGGACTAGCCCCTGTGACATCTAGATGTGCATCCTGTAACAAAAACGAAATCAATCATCCAGGTGTCCAGTACAGAGGACATTGTTAAATTGTCTGTATTTAATATCACAAATAGTTATACCGCACTAAGAACTCACTAAACAATTCCTAGCCTGTTAATAAACAGGGAAGTATGTGAATATCATATCCACAATAACACGTAATATTTACTTACCATTTCCCTTTCCTTAAAATGTGCTGGTTCCTATGGAAGCCATATTGTTCAGAAAGAAAGAGGAAATATACAGCAGGCTACACCTACACATGTGGTATCACTGGAAAGCCCAGGATGTCTTCTTGATTAGACAAATTATAAAGGAAGCTCTAAATAGTAAAAGAATAGACATTTGTTTTTAATGTCCACCACAGAGGGCCAAAATGAGTAGGATCAGGAGGATGTAGAATCTATTGCTAAGCTGAAAACTAGATGTTAAAAACATATATTTGATGGCTGTCTTAAAAATACAATAGCAAAGTTAGCAAAATCCAGCCAAAACTATACTACAGCAACATGAATGTAAGATTATGCCAAAAAAGGTAATGATGCCTTAATAACGACAGTAAAGCTAAGAGCTTTCGATAGCGCTGTAGTGAGTGGTGTGTTAATAGTGATATCTGGATGTCACAGACATTTGTGCCAATGTTCACAGAGAACATATCAATTCTGGGGACTATCACTGTCATGCATCGACTTTGTCAGTATGTATAATGTATAAGAATCATGTTGCAGTAAATCTCACTCACAGTGAGAATTTTGTATAGTTGATGTCATTATGAAGTCTCTCTGTCAAAATTCATTTTATCCTGTCAATCAAATGTTTAAGAAGGTTGTTTATTGCTTGCTTCTTTGTTTGTTCAGGTGGAGTTCTCGTATCCTCCCCTGATTCCTGCTGAAGGACATGATAGTAATAATCTCCCAGAGAAATGGAAGTACCTGCCCTTCCTGGCTCTTCCTGATGGAGCACACAATTACCAGGAGGGTAAGCAGTGATGGGCTTTACTTGAACAGTGCCTTAAAAGTATTCACACACCTTTAAAATCATCTGATTTGTCTGGATTGCAAATGACACAAAATTTGATTTTATTCCAAAAGACTAAGCCTCAGAATTACTTTAAAAGCGGTACTATAAATAAAAAAAGTATTCAACCTCAGTATTCATATATCTGGCTCACAGACTCTTGAGACAAGTGTCAAATAGGCCGTCAACAAGGAACCTTCACGTTCTTGAGTTCTCATTTGATGCCCGGTCTGCCTGGAGGTCTCATTGCCAGGTCGACTGTCTTTCTGTTACCTTGAAGGTTCTATGTCAAAGTTTGTCTTCTGTCAGTCAGTAGTTCATGAAATATTTGTAAAGACATAATTTTTTATTTTCATCAGTTGTTTGACAACACTGTCAGATGTTGTTTTTCTTTGTTTATTGTATTTAAATATGAAAACACAAATTGAACAAAAGCAAGTATGTCTTTGCCTAAGTATTAGATATGAGAATTGAGATAAGACATATGTTAACATTTAGCGAGCCAGGCTGCAACAGGCATTGCACATAACTGTGTGAAAAGAGTTCAATTGTGTGATGCATGTAAAGAAATCACACATGAAATAGCCATTAAAGAGATGTTGTTTGGAGTTTATAATCTATAATATTGCACATGGAAGGACATTAGCAGCATCTAATCATATGGTTTCACAGCACATCACTATATTGCTATGAATTATAGCCCTTTTGTCTAAAAATATATTAATTAAATTTTTTTATTAAAAAGTAAAACATCTAAACCATGTTTTTTCCCCTTTAATCGAGAATCAGATCGTTTGCAATTGACACCTGCCTGTAAATCCTGAAGAAAAATGTAATGGATAAAAGTTACCCCTTACTTTATGTTCTCCTTGTCAAACTGTAAATCTAAATGGAAATTAAATGAATTGAAAACGAGGAGCAAAAAGCATTCTAAAGAAATTAGAGGCAGTTAATGCTATAGACATGCACATGGTAGGAAACCACTACCACTAGCAAATTGATATTCCTTTGAGTGCTTCTGGTTAAATTGCTTAGAAAAGACCATCCCTCAAAACTAAACCAAAACACACATTTCAATGGAAGACATAGAGAGGCCAATTTCACTTCGAAGGAACTACAGAGTTCAAGAACTGGAATGAAGGTGAAGCAGTCACTGATACCAGGAAATATATTTAATATGTTCAGAATTACTACAGAGTAAAAAGGAACAGGACAACAGCATTCCTTGTGTACAGTATAAACCTGTTACTTTTGATTTTGAGCCCATTGCAATAGGCAGTAGATTTACTTTTTTTCATTTCTTTATTTTAGACACTGTTTACTTTCACTTGCCTTCTCTCAGTGAAGAAATGAAGTGCGTGTACGGAGTTTCCTGCTACAGACAGATTGAAGCAAAGGTGTGTACTTTTTCCCTTTTACTTGTATTTTTTAAGTCTGGACTGAAAAGTATTTTACAGACTTTGAATACGTATTTGTTTCACTTTAATGTTTCCTGTGTCTCGTCCCATTTTGTTCCACCTCTATCACTCCCTGTACTGTTTTGCCCTCTCCTTTTACGCACTCTCTCTTGATTTGTGTATGTGTGTTCTGTTCATTTAGATTCTGAAGAAGGCGTTACATTTATGTCCCATCTATGCCCTCCATTACCCGCACAACTTTACAGATAGCTCGAACTAAATGCAGCAAACCCGCTAAGCCAGGGTGTCACTTATTTTCAGTGCATTGGTGAGGCAGATGACTGGGCCAGGCAAGGGGAGAGGGCCACCATTCTGGATGGCCATGAGCTGTGCAGCCAGACCGGTTAACGGAAAGGAGCACGTTGGTCCGCTGTTAGATTTAGTTACAGCCACTCAGAGGAAATGAGGCCTTGCTCTCTTCCAGATACAACGCATGGGGGCTCAGACTTTGGCCACGAGTAGAGAGTCTGAGGAGTTTGAGAGGCCTGGGGGCTGATGGATTGGTCTTCTGAGGCACCTGGCCTTACATGATGACAGCATTGTGGGGGTTGCTGCAGGGGTTTCTGGCCTCTGCTTAGCCTATGGGCGAAACGATAAGGCTTTTGCATAAGCAACTATAGAGGTACACATGGGCAAAGTGAGGCTGTAAATCCGGCCAGTGCCTTTCTCCAGAATGCTGGGTGGATTTATAGACTCACTTTGCCTCCGTATGTCCTGATGGTTGTCAATGAATCAGTCTCTGAGCTCCCTCTCCCTGGTTCAGCTCGCCATCCTGAGCCCAGGCTTGTAAATTCCTGGAAGACACCCCTGTGTGGGCACTGCAGTGTATAGCGCTCCTTGCCTGACAAGGATGAGGCTGGGCTGGTAGGAGATTTACTTGCCCTCATTAAGACAGATAATCCAGCTCTACTGCTGATCTGGAGAGCTGCCTGGTGCTGTTGGTGCTCCCAGCTGTTCTGGAGTCCCGGAACAGCTCACCAGTAGCAATCTTTGGGTTGTGGTTCCAGCCCAATCTGGACCTACACTGAAACTCCGCACCTGCCCCTGGGCCCCCCCATACCGTTTCTGCTCTCTGTACTTACGGTCAATATAGTTCACGTCCCGTTTCAGTTCCTGTGTCTGTCCCTACTTTGTCCTCATCCCTGATTTTTCCGCCTCCATCTAGTCGTGCCTTTTCTCAGTCTGTCGCCATGCGTAGCTGTCTGCTTGGCTCCCGGTCCAGCCCTGTATTAGCTGCCAATCTATCCAGGTTGTTGATTCACCGTAACAGCTTAACATGACTTTGTTATGTAATGTTAAGGTTTTTTAAAGCAACATGATGTAATATTTATGATTATTATATTATGAATTTAGGAATCTACTAAACCTGTGAGCCAGCCTGGATTTGTCTCGCAGCTCAACAGGAGATAAACAAGTGACTTAGAATATGTGTTGATGGAGCCCCCAGGGTTGGGTCAGCTTTTCAGAAAATGTCATTGGTGTTGACAGGGCAGGTCAAAAGTGACAAAACAATGTTATGAATAACTAACAGAAACATTATGGATCAGATTCAGGTCATTGATTAACACATCGTTCTGCTGGTTTGGGGAGGTTGTTTGACTCTCATAAAAGTTTGGGCAGGTGTGGGTCCAAAGTAAAAGAGATCATAGCAACAGGCCATGCAAGGACATTCACCTTTTGTGGTCAGTTTTGCTGTGTACATTGTCATGTTTGAGGGTGAAGCTTTTTCCAACTGGCAGCTTTCTAGCAGAGTGCAGCAGGTTTTCCTTCAGAAGCAGTTTTCCTTTGATTCTGATTCCGTATTATGTTGCATCCATTTTTCCTCTATCCTGAAAAGTGTTCCAGTGCCTGCAGCAGAGAAACAACCCCCACAACAGCATTCTACCACTTTCATGCTTTATTGTGGTGTTCTTTGAATGGTGAGCTGTACTGGCTTTCTGACAGATGTACCATTTGCTTTTGGCCTCATGTGATGTGAGCATAACAGCTCATTCAAGTCTTAATGTGGCCTTTCTTGAGGAGTATTTTTTTTCTTTTTTCTTTTTTTTTTTGCAACCATAAATTCCTGCTTCAATGTTTCCGTAGACATTGTGGTAGCTTGTTCCAGCAAGGATTCTAGTGGTATCAAAAACGTTTCTTCTCTTAAGTATAGTCTTGCTCATGTGGATCTATTTAAATAAAAAAAAAATTTTCCCCCAAATCTCCTAATTTGTGTTTTTGTCCCCCGACAGTGCCTTGACACCCACAGTTGATTGTTTGCTTTCAGTTGTACTATTAAGCCCACTATTAAGATTGGTCCAGGAATAGCTGTTTTTATACTGAAATAATCAAAATGGTTACAGTTGATCACCAGTGGAAGCCAATTAGTTTGGTGTGTTTAGGGGGGATTCTTTATCTATCCCAGTAATTAATTTCTTTTCCCCAAACTGCTGCTATCACATTTTTCACTTGGATGTTGCAATGGATGTTACAGCTGGACATTTTTTTTGAGTTTGTCATCGTCTCAAGCTGTAGGAGATTCTTCTCACTGTATACTCCCTTGAACATGTGGCCACAGGTGGCTTTGGCATCACCAAAGCATATTTCATTTCATAATAATAGGGCCAATGCAGAGGGTTGTTCTACACCATTATATTCTTTTCATGTGAACTGCTGATGAAATGTTTTGCAGGCTCTGAAGGTGCGGCAGGCTGACGTCACCAGAGAGACAGTACAGAAGAGCGTGTGTGTGCTCAGTAGAGTGGTAAGTTAGTCACACCCATTGTTTCGTGCATGTGTGAGGTTTGGACTTGCTCCCACCTGCACACTAGTATATGTTTATATATGTGTTTGTGTGTATGTATATAGGGATGGAGTGCTAAAACAGTGCACACACACACACACACATACACATATTTTGTCCTGTGTTTTGTCTGTCTACTACAGTAATATCTGCCTGTTTTTCCTGCAGCCACTTTATGGTCTAATCCAGGCCAAACTCCAGCTCATCACACACGCCTACTTTGAGGAGAAAGACTTTTCTCAAATATCCATCCTCAAGGTAAGATTAAATACTACTCTCAAAATGTTCTGTGTTCGTTTGCCCTGTTTCAATGTTTGTTTCTTACATTTTTCTGTAGGAACTATATGATCACATGAATGGGTCTTTAAGAAGTACCACACTAGAGGGATCTCAAGTATATCTAGGTAAACCGCTTCATTATTCCTCATCTTCTTTATTCATATTTCACAATGCTACTAAAAGGTCCACTGAAATAAATTATTACAAATGAAATGTATCATTTCATGTGTCATTTCAAATGATCAAGTAGAATAAACCAGGCTGCATGTTAATTAACATATTCATGACAATTGGGGCACAGTTGCTGGACAGCTTAATTACACTGATGACCCACTTCTTTAAGAACACCTACCCTATATCTGCATCTGCAAATCAGCTCCACTTACCATATAGTTGTGTGTAGTTTACAATTACACAAATTAGAATATTTGTGTACATTGTGCAGAGTGGTTCACATACAGCAGTACTGCTGGAGTTTTAAAACACTGTGTATTAGGGCTGCAACGGTACATGTATTCGTACACGGTACATGGGTCACAGTTCGGTACATGGGTCACAGTTCGGTACATGGGTCACAGTTCGGTACATGATGTCTTTCGGAGAATACACGTTACGACGGAGAAGACGTGATTGAAGTAATACGGATTCACAGAGGGACCAAGAAGCGCAAGTAAATCATAAACCTGGGTCTTGGTGTGGTGCAATAGTGCCACCTACTGGCATAACCAAGTCTCATTCTTTAGCACTTTTTGTTGCTTGACTTTGCTGTATCGTGAACCGTACCAAACCGTGACCCCAAAACCGAGGTACGTACCGAACCGTGACATCTGTGTACCGTTATACCCCTATTATTTAATCATAGTAAACCATGGTTAATTTCCGTAAGGGCATTGGTTCCCAACCTGGAGACCGGGCCACCCTTAGGGGGGCACTAGAGATCGCAGGGGGTGCGCACTGAGGTTACCAAAATGATATTTTTACACATTAAATTAATAAAATCCCAATATCTGAAGAACTTAAAAGTATGTGTGTATGTGTGTGAGTGTGTATGAGACTATAAGAAGAAAAACCTACAACCGCTGTTTATTTTTTGGAAATAAAAGTTTGTAATTAATCACTTTATTCTGTTTGAGCGTCTATGCGGGTAGGAGTTGGGGTTGTGGGGGCCCTGACTTGTCTTGGACACAGGCAAGGGGGGCTTCAAGGAAAAAAGGTTGGGAACCACTGCTCTACACAATACCAGTAAAGCTCATGTTATTAAATAGTATGAAAATACATACCATGATGACAGCAATGACGAGAGCAGCCAGACCAATAACATGGAGTTTCTCAGTGAACAAGTCCGTCAGCTTCATATGGCAGCTCTGAGAGGAGAGAGGAGAGAGAAAGAGAGAGAGAGAGAGAGAGAGAGAAACAGAGAGAGAAAGAGAATAAATAACTAATACCAGTTACAAGCTATGGAACATGTAACCATATGAAAGAAAGCAGAAAATGTGTTTATTGAAGCTTGACATGGGTCTTACCAAAGCAGCACAATGTACTTTAAAGTGGCCTTTTTAGTGCGATTGCATCATCAATCGTGCTACTATTCTTTCATTTTATTCTTATTCATTCTTCTTCTCACAGGTGAATGTTGATACTGCTTCTCCTCCAAAGCTGATTGAGAATTTCAACTCTGATACATGTGTTAAAACCCTCTTCCCTGCTCAACAGGGCGCATGTGTACAGCTTTTCTGTCGGAGGATCAGGGCTTGAGTATTAATCATTTAAAGTCTGGAATTTTGTGGGCGGGAAAAATTGGGAATAAACACAGAGCGAGAGTGGAGGGGCGAGTCACCTTGAAAATGAATGCAAAGAGAGAGAGAGAGAGAGGGGGGAACATTCAAACACTGTGTCATCTCTCTCTCTTCCAGGTAAGGAAGCAATTAATGCTCCAACATTGACTTTGTGAGAAAAGTTGTTGCAGTTCATGAAAAAATAATCAGCCTGTGGATGCTCTTAGCCAGCAAACTGCTAGCCAGCTCAGTTAGCCGACTTCAGAACAAAACGAGTCTTCTGTGGGTTAATGATTAATGTGTTCATATTTAGCCTTAATTAGACTAAAGAGTGTTAGTTTGAGCATTTAAGTGGGCTGTTTTTTGCTCAAACTGAAGTTTTTATCTCAATGTTTCCCGTCTGTTTTCGGAATAAGAGCTGGCATTTAGCCTTTAGGAAGATGCAGTGCATGTATTTAATGAAAAACGTGTGGTGAGCTAAGCTCTGCCCCAGTGTTAACATGATGTTCTGGGGAGGCAGTCAGTAAACAGTACGTAGTTTAAGCCTCGTTTTGGTCAGAATTTTTTATTACCACATTATTTTTGCCCACAAAACCAAGGTGTGGGCGCCTTTCTCTTTGTGCAGAACTGTGGGTACACATCACTTCTTGGACAGTGTCCAAAAATTGCTCAATTGATCATTGGTCTGATGCAGAGAGAAAGAGAGACATAGAGAGAGAGAGAGACTGAATGAATGGAGAGCGGTTGGAGCACTGCGTTCTCAGTTCAGTTCCCATCAGTGTTCAAGTTTAGACACGTTCTCTCTTCTACAGTTTGGATACATGCTATAGTGTCCTTAAGGTTTGCACTGATTTTTTTAAATGTAGCTTTTACATAGTGACCAATGTAAAGGCAGATATTTTGTGAACATTACCGGAAATTGGCACATGTAACGTTCACAACAGTCTGCCTATAATCATAATACTTTTTGAGTGCTATTCACGAAAAGCATTTTTACATATTCAAATTAAAAACACATGTAAAAAATACTATTTTTCAATGTTTTTGGTAAAAAAAATTTGAATATCACTCCAAATTGGAGTAGGGCGTTGCTTTTTCCACAAAATATAATAATGTTCGTTACCTGGGAGATGAGAGGGTCCATAGGTCTTTTATTACAGAGAGAAGCCTGAACAGCAGAGAACAACTCATTGTCATCCCCTTTTCCACAACACTCGAGCTGAAAGACAATCACAGGATACACTGCTTACTCCGAGTCACATGAAGTGGCATTGCATCTTTTCAAACAGGCAATAACACAACGTACAAAACCATGATGATCCAATGGTCTACTGCCACTTTAAGAGATACAATCGGCATAGAAGGTTTACAATATTATTTTTTGCAACTCCTCAGCATAAGCCCAATTTCACCTGGCTTGTTAAATAATTAATAATTAAACATATGAGAACCGAACTGTATTACCGCCACCAGTCCAGCGGTGGCAGTAATACACTGATATGTTGTCAACCGCCATAAAAAGAAGAAGAAGAAGCTGCTGCAGCAGCAGCATGTAGCCTGACTGCTCTGTGCCTTGTCCTTGTATTTTAGTCCCCCCCCTCAATTTGAACTGTTATCTCAGTTCATTTAGTATTAGTAAGCTGTGCCCTGTCTAAACATGTGGGTAGAGAGAGTTATTTCAACATTTTATTTGTTTACGAATCTTTATTTTCACTCGCTGTATGTTACTAATGCTAACCGCTAATGCTAAGGTTTTTTTAAAGCAATAAAGTTTCCTGATTCTGATTATTTACCTTTACATTTTCTTTAAGGGCAATGCATTAAACTGAGTTTAACACAAAATTAAACTGTTCTGGGAGCATATTTGGGGGTATATTTAGGGTTCACACTATAAAAACAGGCATTTTTAAAATGACATATTAACCCACTGTGCTGAACCAGGAGCCCCATAGCCAGATGAACAGCCCCCTCCACGGGACAAGCCTGATTTCGATGGGGCCCTAGAAGCAGGTTGAAGAGGGTGGGGTCCCTAATCAAGTTCCATGAGGTCTAAGAAGTAGAGGGTGCTGCCAAAGCCAGAATGGGAGGTGAGGTCCAAGCCTACCTCTCATCTGCTTCTCCCAACAGGTGAAGTTTCACAATGGAGCAAAAGATGAATGGGAGGCTGTCCTATGCAAAGCAAACCCAGTCCAGACTCTTGTGTGGTTCCCCACTGGTGGAATGAGCTGCCTAAGCCGACAAGACCAGCAGAATCTCTCTCTAGCTTCAAAACCCCCCTAAAGACTCGTGTTGCAGTACTCTTACTTAAAGATTTAGCACTTAGCACTCCTCTGGTTCTCACACTGTCTTGAAACTGGAATGTGTCCTCATATTGTTTGTCACTTTGGATAAAAGCATCTGATTGTGATGTACTGTAATGTACTATAAGCCAGGTGTAAATGATTGACAGAGTGGACCAAGTCCCAACTGCCCAGCTGCCCATTGCCTTCTTCCTGATTAAGAGCAGCCTACTGTAATACCGGCGCAAGTGCAGATGTGAGCCCTGTAATCTACTGATATAGATCTACTGATGTAGAGGGTGGAGGTAGCTCAGTGGGTAGGATACTTGCCTCTGGACCAAGAGGTCATGGGTTCGAATTCTACCTACAGCATACCACCACTGGGTACCTGAGCAAGACCCTTAACCCTAAGTTGCTCCAGGGAGAGACTGCCCCCTGAAGTTAGGGAATGGAAGCGTCTGCTAAATGCTGTAAATGTAAATGGAGTCCACCAGTCCTTGGGAACATTTTCACTGGCCAAGGATCACTGCCATCCCATCATCCGTGGCTGACTAAGGCCTCGTTTACACTGCAGGTCTTGATGCTCAATTCTGATTTGTTGCCTATATCCGATTTTTTTGACCTTCTGT
>JBBPDB010066931.1:0-10322 GCA_037974465.1 Brachypetersius altus | reverse complement strand
CCAAGTGAAGCAGGGGGCAGCCAGGAACACGGCGCCCGGGGAGCAGTGTGTGGGACGGTACCTTGCTCAGGGTACCTAAGCGGTGCCTAGAGGTCTTGGGAATCAAACCTGGACTTTCTGATTGCAGGGCGAATGCCCTAACCACTAGGAGATAGAGAGTGCCAGAGATAGAAAGAAAAAGAAAGCAAGAGAGAGAGACGAGAAGAGAGAGAGATAGAAAGCAGGTAAGAGAAAGAAAGAGAAATAGTGACAAGGAGAGAAAGGACTTGTACAGACCGATTTTAAATGACTTGTCATATTACGACTGAAATTTTAGTTCATTAGTAAGTATACTGAATCCCATTTGTGAAAGAAAAATTCCTGCCATGTTGTTTACAGTCTGGGAAACAGGGTGAACTGGGGCCCAAAGGAGTGGTGGGACCACAGGGAGAACTTGGAGCAGGAGGACCTCCTGGAAAACCAGGTCTGATGGGACTCCAGGGAGAACCTGGACTTCCAGGAGTTGCAGGAAAAACCGGCGTTCCTGTAAGTAACTATGGCATCACCAGGGCTGGATTCAAAATACTGTCTTGCAAAGAATCTGAAGATTCTAACATTCGAAAATGTTCTTCTCTGTATGATGTTCTGGCGCAGTTTAAAGCCCATCACTAAACCATTGCATGCGGATGTAGTGAACAGGGTGAACAGTTCACCATCAACCTCATTCCCTCTTTTGGTAAAGGTTTGAGATTCTTAGAGATCTCTTCATGACAAAATCATCTAAAATGTTCTTCTCTCTCAGGGAAAACTGGCAAGCGAACAGCATATAAGAGAACTGTGTGGACCAATGATTGATGGTGAGAATCTTTGTGAAGTCAAAGTAATCCTTCATGAAATTCTACACAGTACCCGCAGTACCAGTTCTGTATCTTGCTCTGGTTTTGAGGATAAAACACCATCTATTCCACCCCATCTCAGACCAGATTGCACAGCTGGCTGCTAATCTGAGAAGACCCCTGGCTCCTGGCGCTGTTGGACGGCCAGGACCGGCCGGACTTCCAGGAAAGCCAGGAGAATCCGGTTCCCTCGGCCACCCTGGAGCCCGCGGACCTCCAGGCTACAGAGGACTTCCAGGAGATCTGGGTGATCCTGGTCCCAGAGGTATGACAAAAACAGAGACGCGGTCAGTATTTCACACCTTCCACCTTCACACAGCACTTACTAACATCTCTCAACCCACGCCTGCAGGTGATGTTGGAGAACAAGGAGATAAAGGACCTGTCGGAAGGGCCATTGAGGGGCCAACTGGAGACCAAGGAGAACCAGGTGTGTTTTAACAGCCTGTTATGAATCTGCAGTGTATGTAGTGTTTAATCCAGTATGAATCTGCAGTGTCTGTGCATGTCTGTGTGCAGTGTTTACAGTATTACCTGTGGAGTGATTTGAATCCAGCCTGAATCTGCAGTGCGTGTAGTTTTTACAGTGATAATTCTTCAGAAGAGTCTCATTCACCCCCTCACCCCTAGGTCTCCAAGGAGTGCACGGCATTGTTAAAGACGGGCGTGATGGTGCACCTGGAGATCCAGGTGAGCCTGGAGAGTCTGGCCGGGTAGGCAGGACGGGGCACCAGGGACCCCCAGGAATCTGCGATACGACAGCATGCCAGGGTGCAGCGGTGCATGGGAAATCCTCCAATCCCAAGAACCATTAAACACCAACATGCTTCCCCTTAGAAAACACAGCTGAACTCCGAGGAGAGAAGAAAGAGCAAGAAAACAAAGGGAATGAGATGAACCACAGAACTCCCTTTAAAAAGTAGAAAAATCAGCGGATGTGAAAAAAATCAGAGGACGATGGAACATCAACAGTGTTTTAGGAATGAAGTAAGGATGAACAGGAGCGAGTGAGCCTAGAGACTTCGAGAATCAAAACCGAACGCAGTGTGAAACGATTACATGTTCCATGTAGATGTGTAAAAAAAGACTAAATATTACTGAAATGTTGAGAACCGGCCAGTAACAACACCAGTGAGAGTGTTTGTGTGTGTGTGTGTGTGTGTGTGTGTGTGTGTGTGTGTGTGTGTGTGTGTGTGTGTATGCGTGTGTGCATGTAACTCCTCTTACTGCCCTGAACGGCCATTCTAGCTTAATGTCCCCTCGTTTGGACTCCTGTATCGTCAACTGTGTAACAACAAAAAAGAACATACAAGGCCGCGTCATGCCTCACGGCCTTTCAACCTGCGAGAGGATTTCACCTCAAAACCTGGAATAAAAAGAACACACAAAGCAGAGTTACAGCCTGGGACCATTACCCAGTGTCATACAGTCTGAACACGTGTTGAAATATTTTGTATATTACTGCACCAATTCTATGTTAATGTTTTTTTTTTCTTTTGCATTTTTATTGTCATCTTTTTATTCGGTTCAACTATTTTTACTTTCTGGAATGTTCTTGATGACAGATCCCCATTGGAAAAAAAAATAATAAAAGAAGCTGAAAGCATCAGTTCAGATGCTTCGGGAACCGTTACTGTACAACACGTTTGACTCTCCTGAAATTTCCACCACATCCACTACGTACTGGTGCTGTAATGATTAAATATACATGCGTTGAATACTATTTATTGTTTTGGGTGACTGTTGTTTGTACAGTGAGACGCTGCAGCACCGTGTTGTAAGAAATACTGAATAAAGCCACTTTTCAGTGAAATGTTACTGCTCTTTTAGACGTCCAGTCCATTAGCCGTCCACCTAAGACATTCGTAAACGATAATTCAAACCCGTAAACAGAGGCCACCCATGCACACATGAACACACATCGCTGCTTAAATAAATCCTGTCCTGTGCTAAAATTACAAACACACACACACACACACAGTGCTCAACACAAGCTTCCTCTAAACAGAGCGAAATGAAGTGTTCTTGTTAAAACTTAATGACACACAAATGAGGCAAACCGCCAACACATACATTAAAATGGTAATTTGATTAGAAAGCAATTTCACAAACTGCTCTGCTCTTTGTAGATTTCGAAGAGAAACAGCACCATCTGCAGCTGAGGTTTTGCCACTGCGATCTGCTCAATAAAAAATCAGTCTAA
Organism: Brachypetersius altus; assembly: GCA_037974465.1. NCBI lineage: Eukaryota > Metazoa > Chordata > Actinopteri > Characiformes > Alestidae > Brachypetersius > Brachypetersius altus. Next base: position 7,244 of record JBBPDB010066931.1, on the reverse strand, counting down.
AAGTTCACAATTATGCAAATTTAATACAAATAACAATCAGGAGTAACAGGAGTAAACAGCACACATAGTATGAAAAACACCAACAGAAACATAAATTATGGAGTTCATCAATAATAACTGTACTATGCTGTGGGCAAGAGACTGCTTTCATTAGATATTATTTTTAAACAACAGTGGACACTGGGTCAGTAATGGTCAGCACAAAAATGCAAATGCCATGCAATGAAAATATAAAAGGGAACAAATGTTTCCATCCTGCTTGAAACACACAGGGCTGGTGTCATTTCTTAATGGACTATAATTTAATTATAGTAAATAATAGTAAATAAATTAACAATAAACAGACTAAGACATCTTAAATTTATATATTTTTGAGTCTCCAGAGCCTCAAGGCGAGTGGCGATTCATATCTTACTCTCAGCATCGTCCATGCGTGTTGCAGTGCTGCTGGACTCCATTCGAACTCCAGTCTGACCACAGAACATCTTCTCAAAGTTCTACAGCAGAGCAGATGTTCAGAAAACAGTGCATCTATGGTCTTATTCGTCAATGCTGAGCTGCAGGTTTATAATGTTTATTGTCTACTCTGAATCACATAATATAAAAATCATTGCTTGTGCAAAGGCCACTGGTTTCTGCTTTTTCCCCAAAAAATGTTAAATGTGCATAAAAATATGCAGAAGTGTGTAGAGTCTGTGTACTTATTTACTAAGGCTACACGATAAAGACAAAATAACAGTACTGTGATTATATTGTTGCACATTCCGGTTGCAGAATCTTTAAGCATAATTAAGCCCATATTTTTTTATTATTATTATTATAGCTTTTTGTTGGATTACTTGAAGATCTCGATTCATCAGGACACTTAGTAACTCACCTGGAGCTGTGATTGGTCACCCTGTCAGAAACACTGCGATTGATTAGAGCATTGTTTGCATACTGCAGAGACTAACAAATCTTAGATAATATATTGTACAGCCCTAGTACTGTGCTATAAGAATGTAAACACATGGCAATCCCAAGGCAAACTTAATCTTATCAAGGACCACAGAGAGCAGCAGGTGTTGAGATGTGATTGGGGTGTTATTATTTGTAGTAAGTTCTACACCTGTTTAAGGGAGTCTCCGTATAGATCTCTGATGTACACCAGGAAGGCGGTGGTCCACTCCAGAGTTGTGGCTTTATCGGTTTCAGCAACGCAGAACGGCACCAACCGTTTCAGCTCGTCACAGCTCAGCTTGATTCTCCTCCTGCAGATCAGCAAGGTTTACGGTTCAAATCAGAAGGCCATATGAATGTGATGACGTTTGAAGATACGGTTCAGCAAAAAACACAATTTACATAACAGATTCGCATATATGGATTCTTCCACTGCACAACTAACTGTTCTCAAGATTCAAAATTCAAGATTATTCATCCCTGGATAAGTGACTTTCATTTTTATACTATATTTTCTATTGTTTCTTCTGTGTCTCTGTGTGTCTGTGCAGTCGTAACGTAAGTAATTTCCTCCAGCATCAATAAAGTTGACTGATTTTGATTCTGATTTGTCACATACAGGTTATGCAGTCACTTAGGTCACCCTTGGACTGTGCAATGAAAAAGAAACAACAAGAAAAAAAAAAACAGAATAAAAATGCAAGTGTCATAGTGCTTGAGATGAATCAAGTGCGAGAGACACTGAATACTGTGAATATTATATAAATAAAAAGAGATATGTGAGAAATGTGAGTGACTGATTTTAAAGATTGTACATAGCAGCATGACACTGAAGCATATGACGTGTAAAATTAGTAGCATGTAAGAAGCATGTCCAGACTTAAGAACAACATGATTTAAGATGTGAGACGTTTGGTGGAGTCAGAGGGGTCTAAAGTTAACATGGACTGAACATGAAACAAGTTAACTGGTGGTCATAGACTGACAATATTTGCTGGTGTCATCGAAAAACACTTTATTTGAAAATATTTGTAAATGTGATTTTTTTTAAAAACCTCAAACCTTAACTTCAGTGCACAATAAAACACTTTATAGCAACTGTGTTTGGTTTGGTTGCCAAAAAGAATCATTTCTAATGAGCAAAGAAAAGCCGAACAGCTACATTTTAAATTTAGGAAGATTTAACTGTTGTGTTATGAATTTAACTGGTGTATTATGTGGGGAAAAGTGTGATTACAGGAAGAGGACGGTGTTTAAGACGATTCGAACCTCGCTGTGTTATGGTACCTGCGGTCTCTTTCCTTGCTGTTATGTCTTTCCCTTTTGAGTTTAAACTCCAGAGGAGGTCCTGTCCCTTTCCCACGTTTACAGCCTCCTCTCCGGTTCCCTGGACCAAGGAAAATGTTGGGGTCCTGAAGCTGCAGAACTCCTTTTATCCTGGGGGGCTTCGCCAGAGAGGCAGGCATCTGTTCTGCTTCACCTTTTAGTACAACATATACAAGAATACACAGAACATATATACACACATAGACTATATGCTCAGCAGGTAAATAAAGTGCTTTTCTGAATGCAAAATATAATAAAGAAAAAGATTAGTGTGGGGGTAAAATATATATCCAGTGAGAGAATGAGAATGTGTTTATTAACAGAGAGAGAGAAGTGCCTGCAGAAATATATATATATATATATATATATATAATATAATAATTTTTTTTCATCAACAAAAGCTTAGTGTGTTAAAACAGAAACTGTAAAATTATATATGTAACAAACAATGCATGTATACAAAAGTTTTGCAACGGCCACAGAGAACACACATCATGCTTTCATATGGATTATGGAGAAATGCTGAGCAGAGATGAAGAGATACTATTTATAGAATTAAACTCGATTATGAAAGTATTCCGATCATGGAGCTTTAATGAACACCCACTCTCCAGTTTGATGCCTCCTTGTCCGCTGGCTTCCTCTGTGTGGATCACGTACGGAGCTCTTAACACAAAGTCTGCTGTCCTTTCTGGTCTGTAACTGAGTGTAAAGTTCTTGGGCAGGATCACCTCAGGATGCTTGTTGCCCTCCAACAAGTGATTCAGACCCTAGAATGAAATGAACACTTGAAATGAGGGCTTCAGCGATCCAGAACACACCTCACAGCGACCAAAATACATTTACATTTACGGCATTTAGCAGACACTTTTATCCAAAGCGACTTCCAGAGGCAGCCACCTACTAACAGTGTGAACCACAACTGTTTGGCTGGATCAGGATCGGTGGAGACTAAGCGCATCTCAAATTTCACCAAGACTGGATTAGATACAGCAGTGACATACCGACAGTGATTTATTTTTTGTTTTTATATTTGACACTGATAATTTCATGAAATTCCTGAATACCTGAACGCAGGTGTTCAAGAAAGCCCCTCCGTGTGGATAAGAACAGTCTGCTGGAGCCATATTCTCAGCCTTGGGCAGGTTTTCAGACTGAGACAGCAGTTCTATTCCCTGCGTGTCCTTCGGCTGATGAAACATCGACAAAAACCTGAGAAACGCAGGAGGATGTATTACCGTAAGGATAAAGAAAGATAAACATTGCTCAACATACTTAGTTGTTTAATATTCTGCTGCATCCCTAGTAGCCACAAGCCAGCAAGCTAAAACAACAGAATATGATTTAATCTTATTAAATCAAACCAACGTTTCAATCAGCAAAACCTTCCCTTCACTTGAATCTTCAGATGATTACGACTTTAAATTGACATTGTGTGACCTGTTCGTGCATAATGAAGACTAGAACTGCACAATACCAGTATTGCAATTTTACTACTGTGATGCCTTTCAAGATATTAAAGGGCCCATATCATTTTTTTTAAATAAAATTGAAAGTCTGTAAATATTGTTCCTCTAAAGCAGTTTTGTGACATCACAAAACCAACGTCTTTAAATATTTGCCCCTATCCAGACTACAGTAGTTTAGTCCCATCTATTCATCAACCAATTCGCAAACACCTTTAATGGCTGAGAAATAGACTTGTGTTGGATTACGTGAAGATCTCAATTAATCAGAACAATCAGTACCTCACCTGGAGCTGTATTTGGTTAGAGGCATATTCGCATACTGCAGCCTTCTTTGATATCAGCATTGCAGAGGCTGATATTGTGATAATATATTGTGCAGTCCTACCCTAGTGTTTGGTTTCACCGCAGAGTGGACGTACGTGTTCAGAACCTGTGGGTCCTGCCTAGTTTTGTTGCAGGGGCTGCAAGCGAACCTCTTCTCAAGACACACACGTGCAGGCGGGTCAAGTCTGGGCTGGAGTGGAGGTCCCACTCTGTGAGCAGAGGGGTCCACGCTGCAATCTGTGGCATATTCTACCATCGCTAGCACAGAGTATGGCACCTCCACACAGCCGATCGGTGTCTTTTCCCCATCGGTAATGCTGCTGCCTGGATCACTGCAGGCTTTAATCACCAGGCCATCACCTAACCTGGAAGGGGGTGAAGCTGGGCAGCAATTTTTGACCTCATGGTGGCTGGAAAGATGAGAACTCTTAACCTGTAAAATGAAATCTACTGTTAGAACAAGCTGTGCTGCCGACCTGCTGCCTATAAATAAACTTGGTAAAGTGAGCCTGGTTGGGAACAAGATGAAACTGTTTAAGAAAAACATTAAACTTTAAAGGGACGGTTAGCAAAAAAAAAAATCAGCCATCCACAGAGCTCCACTCCCCAGACCCCAGATTAGTCAATACTAATCCTAGAAGTCAATACTCATCTTTTACTGTATACACAAACACAAAACTTCTCTTGCCCTTCAAATCACATCCAACTTTTCATTAAGGTGGAACAGACTTGTGGACGTGATTTGGGATACAGTATGTGAAAATGAGCCGAACGCTACAGGCAGCTGTTTCAGTGCCATTTTAGAATCCTCAAAACATATCAAATATAATCTAAATGTAACTTACGTTTAGTTTGTAAATGCATAAATGTTTCTAAATGTTTTTTCTGGTGAGTATATGGAAACTCAATCCATACAGACCATGCAAAACAGATCAAATACAGGAAAAGAGTTAGATGTGCATTTCTAACACCACTTAAACCCACCCATGTCTACGTACAGTGGAGCGTGAGACTATGTGAGCCTAATTCTCGGTCTAATATGCATCCTAATATGACCTACAATAATTTGAAACATACAGAACTGTGCACAAGTCTTGAGGAACAGTTCTCCAGTTTTCCTGAAGGACTTTCAAACACTCTCATGTTCATCCCAATCCATAACCTGACTGATTTCATTGGAATGTTTTTAGTTTGTTTTTCCACACATTGACCTACATATGAATCATTCAAACAGAAACAAAATCTAAATTAAGGCCTGAACCAATGAAGAAACAGGTGAATGATGAATTGTGTGCTGAAGGTGTGTGTACTCCACCTCTGACATCTCCATCAGGCTGAACTCAGAGCTCAGGGCCGGACCTTGATCACACCCGCTCTGGCTGACCACGGCGCTCACCTGGTCGGAGAGGAACTGTAGGGTCGAGCTTGCGACTGAAGAGGTCATTCCTAATAAGAGCACAGGAACCATTTTGGGCTGCTGGTCATTCAGCTGCCTCGAACAATATACAGCAGGACTATGTAGGAAAATATGAAAACCAGGCAATATATATGGTTCTTGGCTTGCACGTATGTTTATAAAATATTTATAGACTATTTTATTCATTTTATTTTTACGTAACAGACTTTTATCCGTATCGTGCAGCCCCTACAAAATATAAAATATAATAAACACTGCAGGAAAGTGTTTGGGGAGCATATTTGGGCACACATTTAGGGTTTACACTACAAAAATTATTTTTAGGCATTTTTTCACTATTCGCGGGTGCTTTTGAAACGTACTGTACTGTAATATTTCTATTCATACACTAATTGTATCGTTATATATAAATATATTTAATGTATTCATATAGTCGACTGTATATTATAGTGTTCACTATATTGTTAATTGTATATTTACATATTGTTTTATACTGTCGTGCTTGAGAGACACCCACAGAGTGGAATGTGTTACGTGACAGCTGTGTGAGCGCATTCATAGTGTCAGGCGTTATCTAGCACCTGTTTCCCACTCTGTAAATTTTTGGGTGAAAAGTGAATGTGGAACCAAATTAGACCACGTTAACACCGACTACATCCCAAACCACCCATTACTGCCTCAGAGTTTATGATGAAATCTCCATCCCGTCTAACCCGCCCGTCACGATTCTGTCAGACCTTTTAATTATCAACACACCTGTCCGTGTTCAACATTTACAGCATTTGTTTACTCACCAGCTCGGCCCTGTCTCATTATTACACAATCTGAACCATTTTTAAACCCATAACATCGACTGCGAACCTGAGGGGAGAAGCTAACCGGCTAACTGCACTCAAACACACGTCTCTCCAAAAAAGATGATGAATTAGTTTACACACCTGTGGAAACATGGACAGATAACGTGTCTCTGTAAAACAGCTCGATAAGCTAACATAAAAATGATTTTGTTTAATAAATAACTATCTCAACTCTAAAACTAATAATACTGCGCAGGTGACCGGTTGCCAGATGCCTCCGAAAAATCTTTGAAGTGGAACGCCTATTTTTGAAACGTCAATTGTTCTGTAATTTATCAGCGCGTAAACCACACCGCTCCGTTATTGATTAAAATAAAATTGTATTACTTATGTGTATATATACATTGTTTATAACATTTTTGGTGGTATTTTTACGTCTGTCATGTTTTCTGGATTCGTGATACAGATCTAAAGTAGTTAAAACGGTAGTTCTAGGGTTGCCAGATTGTACAGGATGGCGTATGTCTATGCAAGTTTCCAGTCACCCAGATAATTGTAAGGCGACTAATTTAATTCCTTTGCTGAAGAAAAATCAGGTTAAACATATGAACATTAAAAGTGTTTTATTAAAGGTGTTATAGGTGACTATTCCAGTTGTTCATGAAGGTATTCTAATGGGACCTAAAGGTATTCTATAGGAATCTAAATGTGCACAACAGACAGAATAAATTACACAAAAAAGGAAGTGTCATCTATTATCTGGCCTGTAGAAGGAAAGCTGTAGGTTTAATGATTTTTGAATAAACGTTTCATAACCTCCTCAAGGTCATGTCAAGGTCTTCGGGGTGGAGTTAGCTCAGTGGGTCACAGGTTCGAATCCTACCTTCAGCACCACCACTAGCTGTTTCTCAATGTCAAGGATACATCCTTGGCAGGACACGTCCTTCCAAGTCACTTCCTTCAGAGGCTAGG
>JBBPDB010066910.1:0-10322 GCA_037974465.1 Brachypetersius altus | reverse complement strand
TACTTTTTCAGCCTGCCATAGTGGATGGTGCCTGAGATTAGGCCTGCACAGCATTCCCCTTGGTGTGCGTATCCTCAAGCTTCTCCTCAAGGGCTTCACCTTTGCTGTCCTCCGGCATTGCTGTTTTGTCTTCCGTTATTTAGCTTTTGTCTTTGTTGTGATTTTGTGTCATCATTCCTCCTAATAATTTGATTTTCTTTTTGCTTCTTGCTGGATAAAGAATCCATCAAGTGTGGAGTGTAGTGTTGGGGTCCTCCCCACTGCTCTATTTATCATCCCTTTCCCCCGTGGTAAGCCAAATGTGCTCCTTACTGTGGTTTTATATGTTTTTTCTTTTTTTGTGAATATTAAAAAAAAGGAAAGAGTGGGTGTATGCTGATTGTGGTGTGTGGCTGTATAATTATTCTGTAGATTTTTGAAAGCAGTTTTTTTGGAGGAAGCTATATTGATTAGATGTGAGGTAGATGCAGCAACATCTAGGTTAACCTAGATGTTGTGTTTGTGGTTGATTTGACTGATTCTTTAATTGTTAATTGTTAATTGTTGGTGAGTAGAAAGACAGGTCAGAAATCTGAAGTTTAGTGCAGATGGTTAGTTCTAAGTCTAGCCAGGTGTTGTCAGATTGGTTCGGGTGAGTCCATTTTGAAGATGATTTGCCAAACAGTAATGAGTGAAATTGGGTGCTTCTAAGCTGCATAAAGTTTTTGTTTTTTGTAAGGCATGTAATTAATTATAGGTGTGTTGTTTTTCCAGTTTTTTAATCGCTGAATCTAGTGATTTAAACCAGAAAATGATTGGTTGTGCTGGTATCATTGTGATGAGGTAGCTTACTTTAGATAGTATTGTCATTGTCATGATCAGTACATAGGGGTATAGGTAGTGTGTTGGCTACCGCACTCAGCAGGGACCAGGTGCTTTGTTGTTTGGCATATATTTAAGAGTGGCAAGGAATTCATCTTGAGATGATGGTATTTCTAATTTATTCTTTTGCTGATTTTTCCCTTGGGTAGGTTGGTGCTGTTAAAGAAAGAGTTAATTTTTTCTTCAAGTTCTTTTTTTAATAAATATAGCTGGTTGTATAAGTGGAAGAAGATTTGATTTATTGCATTAGGTGAGTGAATAAGTTTCCCTGCTGAGTTCTTTAATTCCTGTCTTAACCCGTGTATTAAAAATTGGGTGCATTGTGAATTACGTAATTTAATTCTGCTTTATATTTTTTAAGTTTGAGTTTTGTTTTATGGGTTGGTGTTGTTGATGTTTTCTAGATGTTTCATCTTTTTTATTGACTGAAAAAGAGATGTTTCCTCTGAGTACTGTTATTCCTGTTTCCCACAGCAGATAGGGGGCTGTCTCAGGGGGAGTCATTCATTTCTATAAAGAAATCCCAATCTTTTTTAATAAAGGTGTCAAATTGTGGGTCCTTTAGAAGAGAGATGTTAAAGCATCATCTGGGAACTGGTTTGTGTGGACAACTTATAATCAACTGGATTGTAACTGGTGCATGATCACGAATGATTACTGGATGTATTGTTGACTGAATGATATTAGAAATCAAAAAGAGTTACTTATGAGAAAGAAATCAAGGCGGGAGTATGATTTGTGGACAGGCGAAAAGAGTGTATTCCCTGCTGCTTGGGTGGTGCAAGCACCAACTGTCAGCAAGACTATAATCACTCCTGAACTGTTTCATAGAGTTCTTGGGTTATCGGATCTGTCTATTGATATGTCTAATACTGTGTTGATATTTCCTGCTATTATTACTGGGCAATAGGAAAAGGATTGAAAAAAGATTGGGATTGAAAAGGGATTGAAAAAAGATTGATAATGATATGAGCTTTTGTGTGATAGCAACAACAATAGCAACAATAACATCAGTGCTTACATATAGCAGGAAAGGCCCACAACAATAATAAAGACAACGGGTGTATGTATGCAGAAGGAGAAAATACATCCATCACCTTTTTTCTCAGTATGAGAATGATGTATGGAAGATGTAGAGAGAGAGTTAGAGGCAGAGATGGAGAGGGATGAAGGGATATGTAGAGAGATAGAAAGTAGTATAGTAAGAACTGTATGGGTATGTGGAGAGAGAGAGTGTAATACAGTAACTGGTCATTAATTCCAAACTCGGTTCCTCTTAACTGCTTTCCTCTGCCTTACTAAAGTTTTGTATGTTTGTAATGTCCAAATTTTGCGATTATTGGCGGAGTTTTTAGAAGGAAGACAATGTACATGGTGGAATGTAATTTCTTTAATAGTCATCACGGGTAGCTTTAGGGATTTGAGCATGAAAGCTTTCAATGCTTTTTCTGGATCATCGGGTGTGTTTTGAGATATGTTAATTCCGGAGAAGAACAGGTTATGATGCATGCTATGGCATTGGAGGTCCAAAATTGTCTTTTTAATGTTTTGGTTTTCTTAGGCGAGAGTTATTTGACTCAAGCACACATCGGTTGGCTCATGATATTCATGTTGTAGAAGAAGCTGTCAAAGAAGGTGAAAAGAAGGGATGCGCGAGTACAGCATTATCTGTATCTGTTAACCATATGAATGATCTGTATCTGTACTCTGACTGGGCGGGGCCTAACCCGGAAGTAGGCGGGATTTAATCTGGAAGTGGGTCGGGTTGTCTTGAAATGGGCGGGGCTTTAACCAGTATGTTATTTTAAGCATGCAATTGATATGGGTTGATCAGAAATTGTTATATTTATTGCTGATTAGAAAACTATTTACATGACAGCATCAGCATTGAGCTTCAGATCAGTGGTTTTGATCACGATAACAAACGAACTATATACAGAACAATGAATAGAACACATGCATTTGCAATTATGAAGTAAAATGTAATAAACAAGAGTTTTCATCTCAACATAACTTTCTTTTTTAAACTTTTAATTTTTTTATGATCAGTGTGTTTTTTTTGGGGGGGCGGGGTTCTTGCTGTTAATAAACAGCGCTTCTACGTGGAAATAGCGTGGAATTCTACGTGGAAATAAATATGTACACCACCTGTAAAAACACGTCCCACCGCCGGGTGATGTCCCCCTTCATTCTGCGTCGCCATCCGCTCTAAACAGAAACAGACTTAACGCGTTGTCTGGAATGGCGTCATTCAGCCTACTTTCCGTGAAACACAAAGCAGCAAAGTTTGAAAAGTCCCTGTTGATCCGGGTAAGCAGAAAAAATTCATCACTTTTATTTGGAAGAGAGCAGAGGTTCGCCAGATGAATGCTAGGCAAGGCGTTCGAAATCCCTGTTACCTGAGTTTCAGGAGCGTGCCAGCTTGATTCCCCGTCTGCGCATCCTGAACAGCTTGCACAGCAGCACAGCGCCACCAAATACAATGTACAGCTAAATGTGTGAATACTCATAAACTGGTAAAAGATTTTGTGGACTGTTCTGCCGATTGATCAGCAGTTCATCCCTGATAAAATTTGTGGTTTTTGAAAATACAACACTTCACAGTAGAGCACAGACGCGGCCATACTGCACGCCTTCATGAACTCAGCCTTCATGAACTTGTCTCTGTCTCAAATTTCATTTTGAACTCACTTTAATACATTACTCGTAAAGAAAATTTACATATAAACCCGTTATTTAAATACATTAAAATCAGGAACGACAAATTGCTCTAATATTCTTAACCCATTAGCTGCCATGTTGTACCGCGCATGTGTGTCATGAACCAATCACCACAGCTATAGTTACCGTCATGGGCGGAGTTTTCTCTGCATTCATAAAAGGCTAATCCAGCGTTTCACCGACTCTCACTTTTTCCGAGTTTCAGTACGAGACAGAACTTCCGCGATTCTACAAAGTTGACCAACATCCCTGATGTAAGTATTCATTCATTATTTTAATAATGAGCGTCTCTTTCATTCCCGTTTTTCCGGAGTGTGCGGATCGTCTTTCTGTCTCTCTTTTACTCTCCCTCACGCTACCTTTCTGTTTCTCTCTGTCTGTCTCTCTCTCTCTCCCTCTTTCTCTCTTTCTCTCTCTGGTTCCTGACTTTCCCGTATTTAATGTTATACATTTTATATTTACATTTTCGTTAAGTTAAATATTATTAAAATGCTATTAATAAAGCTGCGAGTACACATGAGAGTTACGTTTATTATTATATTTTAAAGATACCTCATCATTATATTTTTTTTAATATTCCCATTTTTTTCGTATCATTTATTTGTATAAATACTTTTACGTATATTCATCTGCCACTCCTTAAAGGACGCCGTGAAAATTCTTTCTGATATTAAACCGGACCTTCGGCTAAATTAAAATAACCCATTTTCAGGTATATTCATCTAGATTAAATCCAAGATTACAATTAAATGAATCTCGATTAAAAACATTTATCTGTGCCCATCCCTAATTGTCTTTATTTGTTCTTTGTATCTATATTATAATATCTAAGTTGTACAATTTTATTTATAGTTTACAGAAAATGGCATCTCCATCCAAAATCACCCGAGGCAACAATGCTCAAGCTGACGCATATGGAGACAAATTACAACTGCTGTCGGTGAGATGCAATTTCATTACTGATGTTTTCCTTGTTGCCTTGTTTACTAATATCAAATTAATGTCCACATCATGGTAAATATTTTTTCTTTCCTGCACTTTCAGTACCGTTTTGCAGATCCAGCTGAAGACAAAAGAGGAATTAGTGCTGAACTCCAGTCACTAAGTGTTGATATTTGGCAAACACTGGTACTTAAAGACGGTCAAAGAGAGGCACTTGAGAAGACGGTGTCTGTGTTAAGAGCCAGTTTACAAGCCGCCAACACTGAAATTGCCCAATTAAAAGAAGACAAAGACAGAGCAATAGCTCTGGCAGACTTCTATAGAGACAGTAAATTTTAAACCAAATTATCGTTTTAAGTTTTGTTATGTTTCTGTAATGTATTCAACATGACTGCAACGTTTAACATATATTGTTTTTTCAATTTTCCAGAACAAGTAGACGAATCGACACAGACTACAAAATACTTTGACGAAGAACAATCAGACCCAGCTCTATCCGATAATTCCTAATTCTAGCATCTTAAAATTTCTTTTTTCTCATATTATATATACCTACTTTTTGTATTTTTTAACTTACTATATTTACATTACACTACATTATAGACTAGACTATATTATATATTTCTTATATTTACGATAGTGTGTATTGAAGTTCTATTATTATACATTACTGAGTTATATTGTACATCTTTTATTATATTTGATAATTACTTTTAATTCACTGTGTATTGCTTCATTTTATTTAAATAAAATCTTTGCCTCATATTGTTTTTATGTAGTTTCGTTCCTATCACTACTCAAAACACTTGGGAGGTTTATTAATCCTCCTGTTATGTTCGTTTCTTTGGAAAAGCACATGTTATAAGCACAAGCACATAATCCAAAAGTGACAGAAACCAAAAAATCGCAATAAACATTGTTAATACCTATTTATTAACTTCATTACTAACCATTTCAATCAATATTTGGTGTAATGGAGTTTTTTTTTTACCTCTCACGGATCATTTTTAAATGAGGATAAATCACTTTTTTCTTTCACGAAAAATGCGTTTTAAAACTTTTTTACACGTACTTTGGAAAGACCTACACATAAAACACAATAGTTTCACATTATATTGATTATTATTATTATTATTATTATTGTATACACACCCACACACAATATATATAATTATTGTTTAATTTCATTTCTGACTTTTGACTGCAGAAATGCACAAGTAACATATGTTCAATTTACAAAACAATTTAATCCATGTATTTTCTCAGGTGTTTGTACAAAATATAACATTATGTCATATCCATGTCACGCTCAAGTGGAATTCTTAAGTCATATTTTGTAGGGTCTTAACCCTCCATTTTGTTGTGTCATTGTATTGGCATTGTAAATGAATAGACTATCAAAATCCACAGTTCTGCCTTTACATACACATTGTCCAAAATACTGGTTCAATCCACCATATCAATGCACAAAGTGGTGCAAAGGAACCTGCATAAAACACTGACCTCAGTCCAAGAGAACATCTGAATGGGACAAACACTGTAATCCAGTCCTTCTCATGCCTAACCTCATAAATGCTCTCCTTGAAAAATGGTCAAATATTCCCATAAACACATCTTGTGGACAGCCTTCCCACAGAAGATAAAGCCTTTACTACTGCAAAAAGTAGGACAACTCCATATGCCTATGTGTTACAATGGACTGTCCTAAAATATCATGTGGATGGGTGTTTCAAAGCAAGAACCCTAATAAAGCCCTGGCTGGCAATCTCCAATAATTCATCCCAGTCAGTTTAAGATAACAGTTCTCTGCAGGCCTATGTCACGGTTCAGGTGTCAGTTCCTCCACACGACCACCAGATGTCGCCATTGGACCTTGGACCAGTTCACCCTGTCCTATCACTTTCACCTGTGACCTGTAATTATGTCTGCCTTCACCTGTCTTCACTGCCTCACTGATTTGCCCTGCCTTCCCATTGGTTTCTCTCCCTGTTGCTTCTGTATTTATAGTCCCCCTTTCCCTGTGTTCACCACGGAAGCATACAATCAATCGGACTCTCCGCCGGTCCATTCTCACACACTCCAACCACTCTCAGCGCATTTTCACACACACCTACTCCTCTCAGTTCCGTGTCACACACTCCAACTACTCTCAGTCCGCTTCCACATACTCCAACCTCTCTCAGTCCATTTTCACACACTCCAACCACTATCCGTACGTTTTCACACACTCTAAATACTCCCAATCCGTTTTCACACACGCCAGTTACTCTCAGTCCCGTGTCTCACAACCCAACTACTCTCAGTACATTTTCACGCAATTCAGCTTCGTTCATTTCTGTCTCACATAACTCAGCCTCAATTAGTCCTGTTTCACACACTCCTACTGCACTTAGTCCAGTCTCACACTTTCCTGAATATCCTGCACCTCTCACTCCAGCCAGTCATGCCGCCTCTCCTGTCACTCAAGCCAGTCAAGCCAGTCACGCCGCCCCTCTAGCCAAGACGGCAGTCGCTCCTGTTCGTCCTGATGACTGCCCAGCCGCTCCAGTCCGTCCTGATGACTTCTCAGCCGCTTCAGTCCGTCTTGATGTCTGTTCAGCCGCTCCAGTCCATCCTGACTACGTTGCGGCCACTCCTGCCAGCCCTGACGACGTCGCGGCCACTCCTGCCAGCCCTGACGATGTCACGGCCACTCCTGCCAGTCCTGACTACGTCGCTGCCGCTCCTGCCAGGCCTGACGACGTTGTGGCCGCTCCTGCCAGCACTGTTGACTTCTCTGCCGAGCCAGTCTGCCCTGACGACGTCTCAGCCGCACCGGGCGGCCCTGCTCCCGACTCGATGCCAGTCTCCGCACCGGGCGGTCCTGTTCCTGACTCACCGCCGGTCTTCGCACCGGGCGGTCCAGCTCCCGACTCAACGCCGGTCTCCGCACCGGGCGGTTCAGCTCCCGACTCAACGCCAGTCTCCGCACCGGGCGGCCCAGCTCCCAACTCGTCGCCGGTCGTCGCACCGGACGATCTAGCTCCTGACTCGACGCCGGTCTCCGCACCGGGCGGTCCTGTCCCTGACTCACTGCCGGTCTCCACACCGGGCGGTCCAGCTCCCGACTCACCGCCGGTCTCCGCGCCGGGCGGTCCTGTCTCTGACTCACTGCCGGTCTCCTCGCTGGGCAGCCCAGCTCCCGACTCGTCGCCGGTCTTCGCACCGGACGGCCCAGCTCCCGACTCGTCACCAGTCTCCCCACAGGACGACCTAGCTCCTGACTCGACGCCGGTCTCCGCACTGGGCGGTCCTGTCCCTGACTCACCAGCGGTCTTCGCACCGGGTGGTCCAGCTCCCGAATCGTCGCCGGTCTCCGCACCGGGCGGCCCAGCTCCCGACTCACCGCCGGTCTCCGCGCCGGGTGGTCCTGTCTCTGACTCACCGCCGGTCTCCTCGCTGGGCGGTCCAGCTCCCGACTCACTGCCGGTCTCCGCACCGGACGGCCCAGCTCCCGACTCGTCGCCGGTCTCCACAAGGGACAATCGGTCTCCTGATCCGACGCCGGCTTTTGAACCGGACTGTCTCTCTCTTGGACTTCTACCTCTCCCCACTCTGGTTCGATTGCCGGTGGTCCACACCAGCGACTCTATGGCTCGGTTGACAGGAGCCCGGGGTGGATTGTCTGCCTTGCCTCCTCTTCGTCGGATCCTGCCGGCCCCTCCTCCTCCTCCTCCTCCTCCTCCTTGGGGCCTGTTCATTGACTTTTCATGCTCCCCCCCTTCTCTGGGCGGAAGGGCTGGGGGTTGTTCCTTGCGCCCCGGAGTTGCGCCTAGACCGGGGGGTACTGTCACGGTTCAGGTGTCAGTTCCTCCACACGACCACCAGATGTCGCCATTGGACTTTGGACCAGTTCACCCTGTCGTATCACTTTCACCTGTGACCTGTAATTATGTCTGCCTTCACCTGTCTTCACTGCCTCACTGATTTGCCCTGCCTTCCCATTGGTTTCTCTCCCTGTTGCTTCTGTATTTATAGTCCCCCTTTCCCTGTGTTCACCACGGAAGCATACAATCAATCGGACTCTCCGCCGGTCCATTCTCACACACTCCAACCACTCTCAGCGCATTTTCACACACACCTACTCCTCTCAGTTCCGTGTCACACACTCCAACTACTCTCAGTCCGCTTCCACATACTCCAACCTCGCTCAGTCCATTTTCACGCAATTCAGCTTCTTTCATTTCTGTCTCACATAACTCAGCCTCAATTAGTCCAGTTCCACACATTCCAGCTACCCTCAGTCCTGTTTCACACACTCCTACTGCATTTAGTCCAGACTCACACTTTCCTGAATCTCCTGCACCTCTCACTCAAGCCAGTCATGCCGCCTCTCCTGTCACTCAAGCCAGTCAAGCCAGTCATGCCGCCACTCTAGCCCAGCCTGCAGTCTCTCCAGTCGGTCCTGATGACTGCGCTGCCGCTCCAGTCGGTCCTGATGACTGCTCAGCCGCTCCTGCCAGCCCTGACGAAGTCGCAGCCGCTCCTGCCAGCCCTGACGAAGTCGCAGCCGCTCCTGCCAGCCCTGACGACGCCGAAGCCGTTCCTGCCAGCCCTGACGACGCCGCAGCCGCTCCTGCCAGCCCTGACGACGTCGCAGCCGCTCCTGAACCACCGCCGGTCTTCGCGCCGGGCGGTCCAACTCCCGACTCACCGCCGGTCTCCGCGCCGGGCGGCCCAGCTCCCGACTCACCGAACGGTCTCCGTGCCGGGCGGTCCTGCTCCAGATCCACTGACGGTCTCCGCGCCGGGCGGTCCTGCTCCTGGCTCGTCGCCTGTCTCCGCTCCGGCTGGCCCAGCTCCTGACACGTCGCCGGTCTCCGCACGGGACGATCGTACTCTTGATCCGATGCCGGTATTTGATCCGGACTGTGTCTCTCCTGAACTGCTACCGCTAACCACTCTGGTTCGTCGGTTGCCGGTGGTCTACCCAAGCGACTCTATGGCCCGGTTGACGAGAGCTCGGGGTGCATTATCTGCCTTGCCTCCTATTCATCGGATCCTGCCGGCCCCTCCTCCTCGTCCTCCTCCTTGGGGCCTGTTCTTTGATTTTTCTTGCTCCCCACTTCTCTGGACGGAAGGGCTGGGGGTTGTTCCTTGCGCCCCGGAGTTGCGCCTGGACCGGGGGGTACTGTCACGGTTCTAGTGTCAGTTCCTCCACACGACCACCAGATGTCGCCATTGGACTATGGACCTGTTCACCATGTCTTATCACTCTCACCTGTGACCTGTAATTATGTCTGCCTTCACCTGTCTTCACTGTCTCACTGATTCGTCCTGTCTTCCCATTGGTTATCTCCCTGTTGCCTCTGTATTTATAGTTCCCCTTTCCTTGTGTTCTCCACGGAGGCATACAATCACATACCGGATGTTCTCTCCCCTGTTCTGTCCTGGTCTTTTCTGTAGTGTCTGTACATAGTGTAAATAAACCTCTGATTGGTATCATGGCTGTCAGCATGGGCGCTATCTTCATCTCACCTCAACCACGGGAGAACGATCGTGACAGCAGTAATGAAACAGAGAGTGTGAGAGTCTGTACTGCAGTAATGAAACAGAGAGAGTGAGAGTCTGTACTGCAGTAATGAAACAGAGAGTGTGAGAGTCTGTACTGCAGTAATGAAACAGAGAGTGTGAGAGTCTGTACTGCAGTAATGAAACAGAGAGAGTGAGAGTCTGTACTGCAGTAATGAAACAGAGAGTGTGAGAGTCTGTACTGCAGTAATGAAACAGAGAGTGTGAGAGTCTGTACTGCAGTAATG
>JBBPDB010066891.1:0-10324 GCA_037974465.1 Brachypetersius altus | reverse complement strand
AAATTGTTCTTATATAAGTGTGTGCACACACACACACACACACACACACACACACACACACACACACACACACAGTTAGCCCCTGCTTTTCGCAGGGGTTGCGTCCTAAGAGCACCCACGTACAGTGAAAAAACGCGTTGTGTTTTGATAGAAAAAGGCCTAAGAATGCCTATTGTTTTAGTGTAAACCCTAAAAATGCCCCCAAATCTGCTTCCAGAACACTTTTATATAGTGTTAAACTCAGTTTAATGCATTACCCATAATAAATGTAAAGGTAAATAAATAATTTTATTGCATAAAAAAACATTAGCGGTTAGCAATAGCAACGTGTGATGAGCGAAAACAAAGACTCATCCACAAAGGAAACGTTGAAAAAACTCTCTTTACCCACTTGTTTACACAGGGCACAGCTTACTAATACTAAATACTAAATAAATCCCTGTCTGGGAAAGCAGCCCCTAGTGTTTGTAAGCAACATTAGCTTTATAAGTCCAGCATTAAAGTACAGAAACCAAATTTGTGCACCAAATGTGTCTTGGCTAGTCTCTGGGGGGAAATTGTGTAAATGGGTTATTTTTCTCCTTACAGGATTATAACTGACTTTTGCAAATTCCCTCATTTCCTGCTTTCGCCATATCGTTAGTCTTTGTGGAGCATGAACCATTCGTCAAGTTGCCTCCATTACAGGTCAATGGTGATGTAGACTAATGCTGTCTCAAACGAAATCCACCAGCATTACAGCCCATTTACCAAGAAGTTGCCAAGACTTTCACTGGGACCTATCAAGGCTTTTACAGCATCCCGGGGTCCTTTGAGATCCCCACCATTCCAAGGCTCCCTGAGGCACTGGATTCCATTACCAAGGCACCGTTCATCAATCCAATCAATGGCCCGGTGGCAACTCAACCCACACATACTGTGCCATAGCCAAAGGGGCTCCCTTTCCAACAAAGGCAGCCAATCCAACACAGTAGCACTGCACTTACTCTAATGAGCTGTAATGGGAGATGCTTACAATACCTTAAGGTCTATCACTGTGTTCTTTTAAAGGCACTCTGTCAGCCATTTCCCTGCCATCTTACTTGGGGGGGTCATAAGCTTTATATATATGTGTGTGTCTGTGTGTGTGTGTGTGTGTGTGTAATGTACAGCTTTTAAATATAATATTGAACCCTTTTAACCCCTTTACTCCTGTAGCTTATGCTGCTTCTACTTGCTGTTCACCAACCATAGGACTAAAGAAGGGTTATTTTATCTTATGCTATCATAAATATCACGACAACGGTGGGTATCCTAGGAAAAAGACTTAGAGTGTCTTGACACTAAGAATTACTGAAAACTTGTACATTTGTAATGGAATTCTTAAACATAAAATTCTTCTATGATTTTCTTAAGAATGTTTTTATTTAAGCTCAGCTGAGTGTTTGGTGAGACAGAAAAGTTCCAAACCATAAAAGTTGCTAACTTTCCACAAAAATAACAGAAATGCATTCTGTTTCTTTTTTTTTATACTATATGATCTGGTCTATTGTTCTTAAAACGACCAGGGTTGTGATATGATGAAAAAAGTTTGAGTTTAAAGCCAAGTTGAGTTTAAGAGTTTTAAAAGGTTATGAAAACCTACACTGTAAAATAGAATAGAAGGTTTTAATGTGAAAAATGTTATTAACTTGCCTTGAGTTTGTTGAACTAATAATTTAACAGCTGAACAGAAAACAGAAAACAGATGATTGTTCTATTGATTACTAGAAGTTCAACTAAAAAAAATTTCAGCACAAATATCAACCCGGATGAAGTGTTTTTAGTTATTTTATGATAAAGGATGATTATTCGTACAGTCCTCTCTTTGTAAGCATTGACTGTGTCATGCAAATTTGTGCTTTTCTTTTGAATGGAACGGAAAAATTAGCCCAGTTGTTGTATAAGAGCTGATTCACCACATAGTAATCAGCATTTGACTACCAATTGTAAATGCATGTGGCTAAAATTTGATCAGAATTCAGTCCAGATACAAGAAGTGACCAGGGGTCTTTCATCTAGGCCAGCAATCCTGGTCCACTACCTGAAACCCCCCGTTCTGAGATGTTAATGCATGCCTGTTTGATCTCACTGCTCTCCTACAAGGACTCAAAAATGGGATTAAATACTAAAATGTGCTCCTGTAAGATATGGGCTTCCATTAAAATGTGAAGCGTTCGCAACATGGCAAGATTTTCTGTATAACTAATTCATCCAAATCCACCAAGGATATAAGTGTGATGGGATACGGAGGGGCATTTGCACCATAAATAAACCAAATTATTAGTAATGTTAAGAAAAGATCAGTTGTTGACTTTATAACCCTTAATGGGCCCCTTCTAACATGAATCACTTCAGAATGTGAGAATGTAATATTAATGGGACTTTGTTCATCTCCCATGTTTCTGAAAGGGAAATTTCATGGAGGAGTCATGAATATCCTTTCCACATTGATTTGTATTCTCCAGGAATTCCTGTGGCATCAGCCTAATGGCCGATGTAATTACTGACCTCATCCTAATGCTCCCCAACACACAGTGACAACCATTGTTGGCCTGTGGTCATCAGACTGGACAATAGCACAGATCATCAGTGGTCTGTTTAGTTTCTCTGTCTGCGTCCCAAAGGCCAGTTGGCTGGTTCTTCTGCGGTTCCTCTGTAATTGATCATGGAACTAAAGAAGCCCACATATGGTTCATGTTTGAGAAACAGGAATTTAGTATTTTAAATGAAATATATGAGTTGAGCATTAACCATTCCTTACCAAAGCCTTAAATCTTAGAACTTAGAACAAATCTTAGTGTTTGAGTAAAATCCGATTTCATTAAATGTAAATGGTGTAACAGTGTCTAAAATAGGTGTTTGCTTTCTTACATGCTCACTGTTTGCTGCTCTTTCTCTCGGCACACTGCCGCTCTGCTGCTAATCACCAGTGTTTGTTTGTTTGTATGTTTATTTTCCCCTGAATTTCCGTGAGATCCTGTTCTTTGGATTTGCTGTCTACTAAGCTAAAATGAGGACAGCCCGGCTGCTTGCATGGACAGTGCTTGTCTGGTTTTGTTTGAACCCTGTGAACAGGTTAAATTCTGTGACTGCACTCCTCCAGTACTCGTTGCTGAGCTCCTGGTGCTAGCTCTGCTCCACAAACTTTCTATATTGCCACCCTCTGTCATCCAGTGATATTTTACTGGGTGACTTTAATGTTCGCATTGACAATGCTGTCAGCTCTCTCACTAAAGACTTTACATCCTGCCTGGACAGTTTTGGACTCCAACAATACACCAGAACTATGTTAGCGCAAAGCTGAGGGCTGCCTTCTTGAGCGTCTCTCAAGGAAAAAACTGGACTCCATGATTTATAAGGACATTTATTATAACAACCTCTTGAAATATAAAGAATTTTTTTCCACTCCAAAAACTGTTTTCTATGCTGCCCTCATCCAGAGTGCTGAAGGAAACACACACCCTTTGTTCACTACACTCAGCCCCCAGACTCCCTGCCCCTCACAAGTACTCCACCACACTTTGCAATGACTTCATGAACTTTTTCCACATACAACTTTATCCACATACAACTCCACATACAACTGTCTCCTCCATGCAGCAAATATTGTGCACTGCCCTCTCGACCATCCTTCACCCTCCCAGCCATCAGTGAAATATGTTCCACTGTCTATAAATCCAAGTCTTCCACCTGCAAATTAGATCATCTATCCATAAAACCGGTTGAATGCTGTCTACCGTCACTTTCCCTCCTTATCACTGACATTATACACTCCTCCCTCACCTCTGGCTCAGTTCCTGCACCCTTTAAAATGGCAATCATCAAACCAATGCTTAAGAAACCTTCCCCGGATCCTGATAATCAAAATAACTTCAGACCAATCACCAACCTTCCATATCTGTCCAAAATCCTAGAAAACAATTTGGTTTTCGGCCTATCCACAGCACAGAAACAGTCCTGGTTAAAATCACTAAGATCTACTGATGGCAGCAGACTCACCATACTCATCCTCCTTGACGTAATACAATCTCCCATCTTACCCTCCTAAATCGCTTAGTTTCAACTGGAATAAAGAGCACAGTTCTGTCCTGGTTCTCATCATATCTCTCTGGTCACATGCAGTTCATTCAGTTAAGGTCTTTCCAATCCCAAACCTCTCCAGTTAGCAGTGGTGTGCCTCAGGGTTCTGTCCTTGGTCCCCTTCTTTTCATTATTTACTTTCTTCCTCTTGGCAATATTTTTAGGAAACACAGTATCCATTTCCACTGCTACATGGATGGCACCTAGCTCTATTTTTCCCGCGACTTCCTTATCACAGGGCGAATGCCACCAGCTGCCCCAGCTAATAATAATAAAATAATAATTTATTATTATTATTTATATATGACTAAACTAAATTATGATACAAGTGAAAGAGGTTATAATTTAGCCTAGTCACAACATAACGTACTCCCCCACCCACCCCTAGATAATTAATCCTGGTTTGTTCTGCATTTAATGGGGCCCCGTTATATATTAGGAAAGTCTCACTGACCATTCACTTTCTTGTCTGACTTCTTCACCTTCTGTAAATGAGAGATTTCCTGGTGGGCTCAGAGGTGCACTGTGGTCACTAAGTAATCAAAGAGTGCAGTGACAGTCCCTGCATGTGGTCAAGGAGCCACTGTATGTGAACTCTTTGAGGTTGCTATAATTAAAGGAAGTGCACAAGAAGAACTTCCTTCCTTGCGCCCTTGTAGCTGCAGTGAGGGGGAAATCATCTAACAAGGTCAAGGCTGCTTTTGTAGCATCTGCTTTTAAACAAGATTTTGGTAGTTTAGTAGTGGCCGACATCAGTCCTGGAATCACAGAATGCTGTGATGGTTGAGGCATGAACAGTGGGGGCTAAAACTTGTGAACTCAAAGGAAATCTGGACCCCCCCCCCCAAATGGACAGCAAGGTTCCCAACCCCCCAACCTGTGCATTGTGATGTGGTAAAATAGATGCCAAAATGTCTATTTTATAGTTTAGACCCTAAATATACCCACAAATATACTCCCAAAACACTTCAATTTCATTTTAATGCATTGCCTGTAGAGAAAATGTAATTTACAGTAATAAAAATACAAGGCTTTAAAAAGGACAAAACAAAAAACAAGAGAAACACTGAGGGAATCCCCAGGGAGATTCTGGTTTGCAGCTGCCCCAGATGCTACAAACAGCAGCAGCACAGAGAAATAAAAAAATCAGAATCAGAAAACTTTATTGATCCCAGAGGAAATTGTTTAAAAATCAGGTTGCTACCGCTAGCTGCATTAGCATCAACAGTGCCGGGAGGCAAAACAAAGCCTTGTACACAAAAGAAATGCTGAAAAAACTCTCACTACCCACATGTTTAGACAGGGCACAGCTTACCCATACTAAATAAACTGAGATAACTGTTGAAAATAAGGGGAAACATTTTAAAACACTCAAAAACGAAGACAAGACACGGAGCAGCCACAACATGCTGAAGCAGGCATGCCTGTGCACTATATAACATTCTCCGATTGGCTACTTTCAAACCTCCCGCCTTTAAGTACAGTGGTATTTTATCATCTCAAGACGCACTTTCTGTATTTATACTCAATTTATGTTCATATTTATGTTACAAACAGGACTGCTGATCCGCGTAAAAGTGGGGGGTTACTGTAGTTTATATGGCCCGATATAGAAATTTCAGTTTTGTGATTCTAAAAAAAACATTTACATACATCTGCCAAATCAGCCTACAGCAGTTTAGCCCAGTTTAGCTAAAATAAGGAGCTAAAATGGGCTAAAATAAGGAGTGTAGCAGCAAGGCTCTAATCATGGCAGCCAATCAGAACAGAGGTCATTTGCTTATATACTACTTCTTTAATAAACAACATGCATATGCAAACCCCTCCCAACTGATGAGCTTGGAATTGTACTCCATTGGTCTCCAAAACCCTGTGTAGAGCCTTTCCATAAGAGAGGTGTGAGATATATAGTTAAATATATACATATATATCCAAAAGGTTCAGCAACAAGGTGTCCACATACTTTTGGTCACATAACATATTCATCTTACAGGTCAACAAAAACAAATCTGTTTAATGCTAATGGTTATATATATATATATAATGGTACACCATTTATATAAAATATAGGACCCTACAGACTAAAAATCAAGTACTGAACTGCATTTGAAAACAAATATACCCCTCTAATGGTGTTTATGCTTACATGACTAATATTCATAAATAAGATTTGTTTCATGCATCTGATTGTAATGCAGCTGTACATATCATTCTAATAATTACATATGCAATGCAATTACAATGCAATTACAGCATCTCAAGTGTTTGCATTTGACCCTCTAATGTCTCCATTTGTTAACAATCAGGCCTTTAGTAAGTCCAGCAGTTATTACATTGTCTTCCTTGAGCATCTGTGCTGTATTCCTACTCCTACTTATATCTAACAGTGTTCAAAAAGGCAGCTCAACCAGCCTCTTGATGAACAACACCCGCCCCCCACCTCCGATGCTGTCTAAGGGGAGGATGAGGATGCCGCCCCCCTCTGACTCTGGAAATCCTCTAAAGTAAATATAGTCGCTGAACTCTGCACTCTTCCTCTGACAGGGGAGGGGGAGAATGTCACTTCTTAGCTCCAGCACAGCACCTCAGAATGGCCGGATGTTGTTGTTGAACTTCTCCGAGATATGGCTTAAGGTCAACTATCATAGGGCTAGCAAAAGGGCTTTGGCGGGGTTGATGTGAAGCAGCTGACAGACATATATCTGAACCCTCCAAACTGTGTTGCGCTACTAAGTCGTTAGCCTAGGCATGTGGGCCAGTTCGTCATAATATAGGATGGGATACAGTATTGTCAGTGCAACACTGTTTGTTTGCATCATTTGTTTGTCCCATTCATGAATGCTCAGCTCCCAGTGGTTTTATTTGCAAACCTGGTGGATCATTCTCAGCATAGCACCGTTTGACACAGATATGGTAAGTCAAGTGTTAGTGTGTGTATGTGTGCTAAACAGAATGCTGTTGGAGTTTTTAAACCCCTTGGGTGTCTGCTGGACTGAGCATAGTCCACCAACTAAAATGATCCAGTGTCCCATGACGAAAAACTGGCCTCTAATGAAAAACTAGAGGATCACAAACTGGGTAGTATCAGATGAATTATCATCAATTACTTTCCATATACAAGGTGGTCTGACAGATGTGGACGGACATACACATACTTACATACTCACACAGAGTTTAATACACCTCAGGCATCATTTACTCCAACTTTTCACTTTGCTATTTTTAATTAGTTTTGTTTTATGGTAGGGATTCCATATTTTGCTGGCACCAACATGCCTGCAAGTACACACTTGTTGGCTACTGGTTTAAAATAACCTCAGGGGAGTGATCACAACCTCCCCCATGTCCGCACAAGCTTGGAGCTCTCTACTCACTACATACTTGCTGCCTGTTTGCTTCCTGTTGCCTGATATGTGGAGCTACCTGCTCTCACTGAGCCACACAAGGGCAGGAGTTATGTAGGCCAGTTCATGCAAATTTCTTGTTTATGCACCGTGAAATAGGTGTTGGAGGAACATCAAGGTGTGAGGTTTGTAGATAAGATGTTGGATGTGATGCTCATGTCGGGGCTGCTTTCTCCACAGCTCCTCTCCTGGGCTTTTATCTCGTCATAAAACAGCCAGAGGCAACAAAAGAGGCGCTAACGGATTAAACCCAGCCCTGGAACAGTAGCGGTTTATTTCTTGCACTGATCTGGACACACCCTGGCGAGGAATAATCGTGTGAGTGGCAGGTGGATGCTGAAGTGTGGCAGCAGCATGTGGGGGTTAATTAGTTGGAACAAACTCATTTAGTACATGCTGGCAGTTGCAATTGACGTTACGTTTTAGTGCTGAATAGCATTGGGTCTACATTGTTTCTGAGCCAGAGGCTCAAATCCACTTGAGCTGAGGCTCATTCTTAACTCAGCTTAGACTCCAAAAGCTAAATGTTGTTTAGGCTGTAGCTTGAATAGTTTACTAGCTGGACTGATTGCTTATCTAGCTAACGAGATGTTTGTGTTTTGTAAATTACTGATTAAGGGTGGAATGATATGACAAAAAATGTCACATCGAATTCTCACAGTACACATAGTCACAATGTTCTAAATAAAGCAATGCCCTATTTGTAATGAAACATATTCAACCCCTCAGGATGTTGACAACATTTTGTATCTGATATTGTTATATTGTTTCTTTGTTAGAGTTATTTGATATTATATTTACAGTATTCTACTGTTCGTTTCTCTTAAATTCGTATTGTATGTCTTTATTCCTCTTGTTCCTCTTGCTGCACTCAGCATGTTTGTGACAAAAGAATTTCCCTCGGGATAAATACAGTTCTATCTTATCTTATCTTATACCTCCCTTATACCTTATCGTATATCTTGTTTGGCCTCTGAGCACCTGCCACTCTAAAGGTCTCAGAACACTCTTGACTCCACTAGACTCAACTTGGTCTTTTTAGAAACATGTGACATGACTCAGGCCCACACCCCAGAGACCTAAATTATATTTGGGCTCATACCTTAGAGACTAAGGCTTTTGCACAGACAAACAGGAACCGTACTGCAATGGCATGGAACTTGATTTTCCATTTGTGTTTCTGATGCATCAGCAGTGCAGTTCTCTCTCTGCAGTTTATAGATTTACATTTACGGCATTTATCAGACGCTTTTATCCAAAGCGACTTCCATTCCCTACCTACAGGGGGCAGTCTCTCCCTGGAGGAGCTCAGGGTTAAGGGTCTTGCTCTGGAACCCAGTGGTGGTGCTGAAGGTAGGATTCGAACCCATGACCTCTTGGCGCAGAGGCAAGTATCCTACCCACTAGACCACCACCACCCCGAACGTTGTCCCAGAACCATGGAGTCGAACCAGAGGAAAGTTCTTTTTTTTGAGAGCTGCTTTTGATATTGTGGTCTTTCATTATTTAAAATCTTGTTTGAGCATGTTGAACATTCATTAGCTGTGTGACCCAGCCAAAGATAACTTTGTAGCATCATAGAAAACTCCCACCGAAATGTATCTCCAGCCCAAACAGATAGAAGTGCTTGTCCTTTGTTGATGTCTCAGTTGTGTCTCCATTGTTGATTTTTGCACAGACATTAAAAAGCAATGGCATCTTTCCATGTTGTGGAAAAGACAGAAGGGCATCAAACAGCTCAGGACACTTTATTTGTTCTAGAAATACATTTGTTCATGGTCTGGCACAATTCCTTTCGACAGTGGAAAAGCACCATCAGATCTTGTCTCAGAGTCACACCTCTGATACCATGATCTAATGTTAAATTCCCATTAACATTAGAGCACTTTGTTCTACATGAGTTTTTCACTGATGATCACTGTCTGACAAAATATATGTTAAAAATATTCTACCTAACAGTCCTACAACTATGTAAAACAAAAAAAAAATTATAGTGCATAACAAAAACAGTCAGTTTTAAAACTTTTTCTCATCTATGATAAGTAGCAATTTGTGTTTACACTAAAATGAGTCAGATCTAGAATCACTTATGTGGACACAGAATGACATACAACCTCAGAGGTAAAAAATGTAGGTGTGTTATGTTAATATAATTAGGGGGTGCCTTGTGTTAGGAATGATCTCCAGTGTGTTAGAAGTATTGCAGAGTGGGACAGAAGTATTTCCACAGTAAGCTGTAACATAACATTAATCCAGCGTACAGCAAAGGTCTCAGCACCCAGCTGAGCAATCGTTCTCTGGAATGGAGCTTTCAGAGGTCAACATTAGTCTTTCTTGGACTCTTACTACAGCAGAAAAATAGGCTCACAAAACTCAGCATGGCTCTAGTGGCTGTGTAATGTCATGATATGTTGCCACGGGATTAAAATGGAAAGGGAATAGATCTTTATACCCATAATTTAACAGCAACTTACGTTAATATTTTCAGCCTCCTTTTTTCTGGCAGGAGGGCAGTAGGGAGCTATTCATGATATTTATGCACATGGTAGAAATGGTATGGTAACAATGTGGTGAAATAAAGTTAAAGAGGATATGGAGGAAAGAGAGAGCAGCCCACTGGTAGAACATTTCCCTCGTTTTCCCTCAGGAAAAACAAATATTAGGGGTGTCAAGCAATTTAAAAAAATCTAATTACTGACAAACTCTCTAATTAATTCATCCACATGAATCGCATACATTATTTGTGTCACGGTCGAGGGGGCTAGTCCCCCACGACCGAGAGCTTCCTCTGAGTATGGACCAGACGTGAGAACGTGAAT
>JBBPDB010066841.1:0-10326 GCA_037974465.1 Brachypetersius altus | reverse complement strand
CACGCACACACACACGCACACACACACGCACACACACGCACACACACGCACACACACGCACACACACGCACACACACGCGCACACACGCACACACACGCGCACACACGCGCACACACGCGCACACACACGCGCACACACACGCGCACACACACGCACACAGAAACGAAGAAAACTGATCTTCTGTTTATATTCAAATGTGTGATTTGCATTTCACAGAACTCCTGTTTGAAGTGGCTTGGACAGGAAGAATGGGATGGGATGGGATGGGATGGGATGGGAAGAGAAGCGATGGGTTGGAATAGGAAGGAATGTGGTGGGATGAGATGGAATGGAATCGAAAGTTAAGGGATACGAAGGAATGGAATGGGAAGAGAGGTTAAGTGAAGGGATGGGATAGGAACAGAGGGATTAGGTAATAAAGAGTGGAATATGAATGGATAAGAAGGCATATTATGGGATGGAATGGGATAACTGAGCTTGTGACCTCTCAAAGGGGTAAGCAGTTCCTCCAAAAGCATCTTCTCCAAAGCCACCCTGTGGACAATAGGAGTACTGCACATTAAGGTAAGTCACATTATCATGATTACCAAGTAAAACTGTGTTATATAGGTATAATTAATACAATTATAACCAATGAATCATATGCAATCAGTAAAATTAAGTTATAAACACCCCAACTGATTTGAAGACTATCGTTCACCTAACACACTTCTTATCATGACAATCATTATGACTATTGTCATCAGGCTTTAGGGATGAGTACAGTTCTGATTTTCTGACATCAGTACTCTTATTGATCCTACTCTTCATAATTCGGTTCAGAAAATAAAGGTCTAAATTGTGTCCAGACTTTCCTGTTTATATGAGGGAGGGGCGTCACTATGTCCCTCCACTGATCCAATCCAGTATCCATGGTTTGAAAACGTTAGAAAACACTAATGTTGCATAAACACAAAGAGCCGCACCATTTATTCAGGAGATTCTCCAGATTTCAGCCTTGACCAGTCAAGAACTGAGAGCTGAAACTGAGCACTGGGCCTCCATAGCCATCCCTACTGCGCATGACATCACTGGGCAGTTCTTCAAAACCCTGACAACCCAGCTTTTCTTACCGAAACCCTTGAGCTTGCTCGAACTCGGGCCACAAACTCTTTCTCCTTCTCTGTTGCCAGCCTCTGGGCTTTCTGGAAGATGGCCAGCGCATTGGAGAAATCGCCGACAAGCCGCTCTCGCTGGATCTTTCTTTGGCGCTGTTGGTTAACAGAGTCACAGCTACAGTCACTGCAGCGGTGTTGCTTTTCTGTTCATCAAACTTCAGCCCTTATTCATAACAACACTAATGGGATCAGGGCATCTTAACATAAACATGCTTTAATGCTTTAATGCTTTAAGAGCCGGTTTCCCAGGCCTCCATCATGTCTGAGCCTGGACTTTAAAAGGATTTCCTGCTGTGAATCATCAACAGGCTTAATCTGCACCTAGGCTGTAGGATATAAACCAGTTTGCCAGACAAGGATCAAGTGCAGTACTGGTCTATTCAGCACTGGTCCATTCAGCACTCTGTATGGAGATACGTCTTTGAGAAGGACGTGTCCGAGAATAGACAGTAAACCGATCTAGTCCTGGACTATACAGCATTCTCAATGTGAGGCAGGACTATGATTAATCCCGGACCCTAAGGCCCAATTAAGCCTAAACTTAGAACAAGACCAAGTCCTGGACCAGGTTTAATCCATTTCTGGTATAGCAGCCCTAAATAAAAGTCGGTTGCTCAGATCCAGATACATACATACATATACACACACACACACACACACACACACACACATACATACATATACACACACACACACACACACACATATATATATCTATATATAAAGCAAAAGCACACGAATTGTATGTATATACATGAATTATGTGTGTATACATAAATATATATATATATATAAGTACATGCATGTTCGTATATACGTAACTTTATCTTGTAAATTCTTATACATTATTTATATGCACTTGGACAGCTGTATATACAATAACAATAAAGACATCTATATTATAAAAAAGCTAAATCTCACTAAACTACAAAGTGACAGAGATATGGGCACTCTACCTGGTCAGCCGTCACCGGTAATAAGCTGAACTCCTTCATGCACTTATCCGTTTCTTTCGCAAGCTGGTTGACATGCTGCTGCTTCTGCTGCCTGTGTCACAGATTTAAACACTAATTGAGCTGTTTTAATGAACGATGCGGTGCTGTTCAGCACGTTAAAGTGTGTATTGTCATTTGAAAGTGTGGACAGGATCCACTCACAGTCTCTGTCTCAGCTCTGGAGAGTCCTTGTCTGTTCCAAGTTGGGTCACTATCCTCTGGATTTCAGACGCTGGTCAAAGGAAAAGCACAAATATCCTAGAGTTCCTCATTTTAACCATTTATCTTATTCCATATGGAATTAGGGCCCCAAACAAAGCGGGAACAGGGTCAGTCAGAGGCTTTACGAAAGAGTCCTTACACTATTTGATGCTTTCAATGCAATCCTTTGGTGCGGACAAAAGAGGCCATGGCATGTTTTATTTATTTATTATTTATTTATTTATTGCATTCATCCTTTTTACCAGGGCCTTTACAGAGGGAATGTGTTTGAAACAAAGAGGCAGCATGAAAGACACTAGATAACGATGCTAAATATCATGTGATGAACAAGTCTGACTCCTGGAATGATGTGAGCTGGGTCTGCTACTTAAACAGCCCCCCTGAGTGCTGAACACCACGCCCTACTCACTGTGCTGTGTTATGTTCTGGATGTTGGAGCTGATCGTCTGAGCGAGCAGATTTGGGTCTCGGTATCCAGACATGGTGAAGAATAAGCCAGCCTTTCAGCTCCTCCGACCCTACGCACAGAAAACGGTACAAATTTAACTTAAACAGAGCAGCAGAAAAAAAAAAAAACAAACAAAAAGATGCAGTTTTTCTGGACAAAGACATTGCTGATCAGCTTTAAAGCCAAAAAACTTATAGGCTATATGTGTTTAATTTTACAAAATAGGTTTGTTTTAGATTTTAGTACCAGCAAACTAGTAACCAGTAGACTAGCAATTTGACTTGTACAGCCAGACCCTTGTTGCATTATAGGCTATGTATATATTATATGTTCTGAAAGAACAGTTCTACAGGGGACATTCTACAGGAGATGTTCTAGAGGAGCAGCTCCACAGGTGAAGATCTAGAGGATAACCCAGTTCAAAAGAAGTTATTACGTTTACATTTACATTTACGGCGTTTATCAGAAGCTTTTATCCAAAGCGACTTCCATTCCCTACCTACAGGGGGTAGTCTCTCCCTGGAGCAGCTTGGGGTTAAGGGTCTTGCTCAGGGACCCAGTGGTGGTGCTGGAGGTAGGATTCGAACTAGGGATGCACCGATTGATCGGCCAGTGATCGGAAACGGACGATTTTTGGCCTGACACATATCACTCACACATATTGCCGATTTCAAACCGATCTTGCTCATGTGCTTTACTTGCAGCACAGCCACGCGTGCATTCAGGCTGCGTTCGCGTGTACGCTCAATGGAGGCGTTTCTCCGTGAGCGCCTGGCATTCAAATCTGCTCAACAGCGATTGGTTGTCGCTGCTGCGCTCCCGGCGTGGAAGAAACGCCCACTTCCAAGCGTCAACAAGACGCGTCTCGTAAACGCAGCCTCAGACGCGCTGAAATGTCCGCAATCTGGAATTCTTTCCCTTGAACAAAGTTGATGAAAAAGTTGTACCTCTCTGAGATGCCAAGCAGCAGAAGTGAAAGATCGTTTCCCTGCACTTGCTACACCTGTCCGAGCCTCTACCTCTCTGCCCCGTGCACAAGCCTCGAGAGTGAGCACTCGTTTAGCTCGGCTGGAAATGTGGTTGATGAAAAAAGAAACCAAAATAAATTCGCCATTAGTGTTCAATTAGTGGCATTTTGTCAATATATATATATGTTGCTAAGACAAAAAGATACCTTGTTATTTTTCGTTCACTCACTGCACCTTATTATGTTAAACTTTAGTTGTATTTGCATTAGACTGAGCTTTATTTGGGGATTTATTTATTTGTTTATGTATTTAATTTGTAAAGAAAATTTGTTATGTAAATAAAGATTAATATTAAAGAAAATTAGATTTTAGTTTGTATTCACTATTATAAAAGTAACCAGTAAACAGGGAACGTTACGTTAAAAAGGTGAAACCCATTTTTTTGTGTCGATGTCGTCGACTACATGCAGCAGCTCTAGCTTTCTGTTACCTGGGAAAAAATCGCCATCGGAAACATGGGGATCGGCCAATCACACTTACAAAAATATCGGTAATCATAATTGGCCAAGAAAATTGCAATCGGTGCGTCCCTAATTCGAACCCATGACCTCTTGGTCTGAGGGCAAGTATTCTACCCACTGAGCGACCTCCACCCTTTTGCCTCAAGTCACCACATCATTATTTTCCATCAGTTCCAGATCATGCTGGGAGGTCTCCGGGCCCCACTGTGTGAGAAGTTCTAGAGGAGAACCAAGCTCTAAACACGTTTTTGGGCCCTTTCATTTATTATAAAACTCAAGCTTCTTTCTGACAGTATGGGTCATCATTACGTGTCAGTTCCAGATCAGATCATGTAGTTTCCAGAAGTTCCAGATCATGTGCTGTGTGTTCTAAAGGAGAACCCAGCTCTAAAGGAGTTTTTGGGCCCTTAATTACTATGTTTTTTATTAAACTCAAGCTTCTTTTTGACAGCATGAAGGATAATTAGGTCTCAGTTACACGTCATGTGCTGCAGAAAGTCTCCAGACCCTCCTGCATGAGAAGTTCTGGAGGAGAACCCAGCTCTGAAGAGCTTTTAGGGCCTTTTTTAACCTTAAGCTTCTTTTTGACAACATTAGGATCCATCAGTTCCAGATCATGTACTGTGGGGTGTCTACAGCCCCCCTCTCTGGAACGTTCTTGAGGGGAACCCACCTCTAAAGGAATTTTTGTTAAACTCTAGCATCTTTCTGACAGCATGGGTCATTAGTTCCAGATCAGAGAATGTGCTGTGCGAGGTCTCCACCCCCCCCCCACCCCCTGTGTGAGACCCTCAGGTGACTTGTGAGGTCGCCTCTCCTCCAAACGCACCTGCTGGGCTTCCAGTAAACACGAAAAAATGCGGAAACAAACACACCCTCAGCTGTGAGTGCTCTGGAGCTCCGTCCACACTCGGCCTCTGGCGTGCAGACCGAGGACGACCCCCCTGATCAGAGCCGGACCGAGCGCGCTGGACTTTAATACTCGCGCTAAAGTTACATCGTAGCGCAAAAGCTGGCGACTGAAGTGTCCACACACCCGGAACGCGCCACCCGGCCTCGGTGCGTGTCGCCAGGCTTTAACCAGCTTCAGACACCGCTCAGGCCTCTGACAGCCCCACCACCGGCCCCAGAGCCCCTCCGGGCCAAACTCTGGCCTCCCCAGGGGGAACACACCGCGTCTTGTCTGGATTTACCTCAACTTCGCTGCGGCCCGAGACCCTCCAGAGAAGATTTCCTCACTGCTGAAGTCGAGCCTGTCACGTGATGCCTCTACACAGACGGGATTGGTGGATTTTTTCCCACCTGAATTAGAACAAGAAGGGTTGTTTTCCCCACCTCTACTCAGACAAGTCCCGCCCCCTGGACTGTGATTGGCTAATAGTGCCACAACCACTTCCCGTTTTCCTACAAGTCCCATCTCCTCTGCGCTGTGATTGGCCAGTAGTGCCACAGGTGTGGCTTGAATAATTTTGCCCGCCTATTTTAATGTAAGTCCCGCCTCCTCAGCGATATGATTGGCTAGTAATGCCACAGGAGTGGCTTGAATTGGCTAGTATTGCTCAAATTAGTAAAAAGGCTCTGAAGGAGTGTTATTTAAAAAAATGAGAAATTCTGTTCTGTAGCTTTGTGACTTGGTGCCCTTTAGCTGTATGTCTTATTAGAATGAATTGTTAATAATAATAATAATAATAATAATAATAATGGCCTTTATTTCTGGATTACAGTCCATTTATGCTAAAAAGAAAAAAAAAACCAATCCCATCACAAGTTTGTTGAAGCAAATATAGTTTTAATCTGGATTCAATAAACGTATTGCAGCCCAATTATAGTTCTAGAATTCTTTGGAACAGTTTCAGAGCTCTATATCATTGCTGTAGGAACAAAACAGTATATTTTCTGTAGAAGCAGAAAACTTCCTTAGTTTCACAAGAAGCAAGTCTAAGAATATCATTAGCTTTGAGATGTTTTTTTTTTTTTTAATGAATAAACCAGGGACTGTATTGGTCTAGTGGTTGGCTAGAAGGTTGTGGGTTTGAATCCCAGAACTTCTAGTGGCACCATTGAGGTACCCTTGAGCAAGATACTGTCCCAGGTACCATGTTGATGGCAGCCTCACTTGGCGAATGGGTTAAATGCAGAGAGAATGTCACATTGTTCACACTGTGTACTGTGCTGTGGTGTGTTCATGCATGACTGTAAGACCCACTTTATTTTATCTTTATACTCTGGGACCAAAGATCCACTGAAAGATGTAGTTATTCTTGGGAAGACAACTGACACAAAGAGAGGGTCACAGGTACAGGACTAGGGCCTTGCGTATAATTGGAGCTATATGTGAAAATACACGTTTAAAATAAGTAAAGATTTTAATACAGGGTTCAGCATCTGAAGGTACCAGACATTCCGTAAATCTGGCAGCTCACCGGATGAAACGGATAAATCAGGGATGGATGTGAGGAAGTATGAGCACTCGGGTCCGGTACAATATGTGCAGTGCAAGCACAGGCCAGCAGGGGGAGTAAGGGGGGTACAGCTGTGTTCGGGCATCGTACACGATAACTAGGTCTAGTGTGAGTACACCCTTAACATTGACACATCATCAGCCTCCTCAACACTCTTTAATGTTGATGCCCAACAGTGCCATCTAGTGGCTTTGAGAATGGCAGTGCAATGTGGTTTGCCTTGACAGTAGCCAGGATTACATGTTTTGTGGCCCATAGAATTACGCCATGTCTCCGTGCTGCCAGGGTCGCTTGAGGGCTCCATCATGCTGTTTGTCCTCAGAGTGTTGTCCGACAGCACCAGACACAAAATACACACAGGCCCTGAGTCCAGTCTGGGATAAATTCAGACACAGACTGTCTGGCCAGCCCCATCACTTAGCATCAGTGTCCACTCTCACATATGCAGAATTGAGGCAAATATCTGTGCCAATGTTTCAACATCTACAAGTGCGGGAGTCTTCCAGGAGTGTGCCAGCTGTTACATCTATAAAGGAAGGAGGCTTAAGTAATCCATTTCCTAAGTGCCGTCTTTAAACTAGGTCAGGTTACAGCAGAATTCCATTAAATTCCATTCTTACATTCATTCTTGCGGAATTCCTTCATAATGAAGGGCTTGAGACATAGAGGTTGACAGTGGGTTCAGTGTGAAGTAAAGTAAAGAAAAACACTCTATTCTGGAGAAAGGAATGAAATTGTTCACAGTGTTGGTGAATAGAAGCAGACATCTGCCTATAAAACCTCCCTAACAAGTTATTGAATGTGAAATGGTTGTGAATGTTTAAAATTACATCGTTTTAAGAAGACTTTGGTCCTAAAACTAAACCTGTTCATGATGGAGGGGCACATGCAGTGCATTGTGAGACAAAAGAGTCTCAAAATAAAACTGATTTAAGACTTGCAACAATTTTAAGATTTGCAACTATCATCAACGTTCTATATAAACACTCAGAAGACGTGTGGAGCTCATGGTGCGAATTACAGGGGGTACTGGGGGGTACTGTACCCCCGGATCAAGACCCAGACCCCCACAAAAGAGACAAAATAGTGTTTCTTAACAGTGTGAGGAAGGCAGTACCCCCCAATTATGGAGGGTTAATTCACACTCTGGCTGAGCTTCACTGGGCATCGATAGTAAATGAAATGCCTATATCTGAGTTTGTGACAGGATGTCTGTTTGCTTTCACCACCACTGTAAACAGCCAGCAAGTTTCTCTTTTTCAGCAAGAAAAAGTTATGGAACATGTTATTAGTCTGTTCATGACCCTCTGGGAACCGAACATGCATGACTTAAGAACAAAAGAATGCTCAGGCCTTTTGTTTCCTCTGTTATAAGGTCAGGGGTTTGGGGAAATTTCGTAGCACACATTATTTGTGTGGTTTACTTGCCTAAACTGGCTATATTAGAGAACAATGTTGCAGAGTTACAGAGTGCTGTAGCAATAGCTGCTTTTATGGTGCTCATGTATTGCAGCTAAGTCCATCCCAAACTCACTTTACACCAGTCAGAACTTCTGCTCAAGCTGCAAAAACATTCATGTAAGAAGAAAGAGGAGCAAAAATTTTGAGTGTAGCTAAGAGAAACAGGGATTTCCTGAACCACGGGTAGAAGAGGGCATATATTATGGGATTTAGGGCTGAATTGATGTAACCCAACCAGACGAGCAACTCAAACAGCACGACAGGAGTGGAGAAGTTTATGTATGGGTCGATTATGGAGTTAATATAAAATGGCAACCAGCAAAAAATAAAGGCACCGACAACAATCCCGAGGGTTTTTCCTGCCTTGTTCTCACGTTTCACACTTTGAGAACCCCTGCTCATGCTGTTTTTGGCCTCGATTCTCCTTGCATGCCTTCTTGAAACCAGAAAGATCTGAGCGTACATACAGACCATGATTGAACACGGTAAAAGGAAACATATAATTGCGTCCAAGACCCCCCACAGAGCATTGAACAGAATATTACAGCTTCCCATGCATGACACAGATTCACTGATCTCATCCAGGTCCTTAATGTTTGCTCCTGAGTACAAGAGGCCAAAAGAATAACCTGCAGCTGCAATCCAGCTCACAGCTATCATCAGCCATGCTACAGGTATGGTTACTCTCGATGGGTACTGAAGTGGATGGCACACAGCTTGATATCGGTCCAGGGCGATACAGGCCACTTGGAAGACGGATGCAGAGGTGAGGAACACATCAAAGCTAGAGTGCAACAAACAGAAGGCTTGTCCATAGTACCAGCAGCCTTCCACAGATCGGATCATGCTGAAGGGCATGACGATCGCACCCAGCAGCAGGTCTGCCAGCGCTAGAGACATCACCAACATGTTTGTTGGTGTGTGCAGCTGTTTGAAATGTGCTATTGAGACGATGACCACTGAGTTCCCCAGAATGGTCACTATCATCGCCAACACAAGCAGTAAATATAACACAGATTTAGCTGCTACATTGTAAGGTCCTTTCACACAAGAAGTGTTAGACTCAGGATAACAGTACTCCTTCAATTCTTCTCCCTCCAGCGAAGAGGAATTTGTAGTGTGAAGCATCCTGCAGCCTCCAAAAAGATGAAGGTGTAAGAAAAGTGCAGAGAGCCCCCAGCTGAAGAAATGCAAGAACTTATATTTGCTTTCTGCTCCAAGGAAAAGACCACCTGAGACATTGCGGTCCAATTGGAACACTGCTCCTCCGAACTACCAATGAAAAAACTTGCAAAGCCTTTTTTTTGAGATTGAGAAAAAAAAACATTAATACAGTACAAATTTGATTTTAGAGATCGCTTCAATGAGCCACAACGTTAAAAACACTAAAACCACCTGTATAGGTCCCCACTGTGCCATCAAAACAGCAAGGAATGAGCTTTGGGTGCCCTGTTTACTGGTTGTCCATCCTTGGAGCACTTTTGGTAGGTACTGACCACTGTATAACAAGAACACCTTTCAAATCCTGCTGTTTTGGAGATGCTCTGACACAATCATGTAACCCCCCGCACCCCATAAAGAAGTGTTAAATAAGGAGTTATTAATTATTAAAGAAGAAGAGCAGGTTTGGTATTAGATGCTACATTCTGGAAATTCTCAGTAAGTCAGAATTGCTCACAGTTGTGGTGAATCACATTTGTGATGTCTGCCTCTAAACGTACCGGCACCGAAAATTAAAAGGTTCCATTGGAGGAGCCCGAATGTAAATGCTACACCATTAGAAACCAACTAGCAACACCACAGCAACCATCAGAAACCACATAAGAACATCCCAGCAACCACAGTTACCATAGCAACCATGCAATCACTCTTTGCATATTCTCCTGGAAATGCACTCTAGTTTTTATTATTCTTCTTTAGCTAAAAAGGTGCTATTTTTTATCCAAGCCCAGTCCATATTTTGGCCATTTACATTTATGGCATTTATCCAAAGCGACTTCCATTCTCTAACTATAGGGGACAGTCTCCCTGGAGCAACTTGGGGTTAAGGGTCTTGCTCAGGGACCCAGTGGTGGTCTGCTGAAGGTAGGA
>JBBPDB010066830.1:0-10326 GCA_037974465.1 Brachypetersius altus | reverse complement strand
GGGGTGGTTTCCCCGGCATTTTTGAAGGTGGTTAGTTTGCCACCCCCCCCCCAACCCCCCCCCCCGCCCCCACAATCTTTCGTTGCTGTACACACAGCAATGCAGAAGTGTAGCTTCCATGCAAACTTTAGGTAGTTTCAGCAGTTTCAGACTGTCCCCCCCCCTGTCAGCTCTCTCTCTCTGTTTCACTAAAGCCAAAAATGAGACAACTTCCTCTTAAAGCATTACGTTTGATGATGTGTGTGTTGCTTACAGTGTCAGGGCATTAGTCCAACTATTGAAACTCAACTGAAACTACTGAACTGCAATAAACACTACTAAAACGCTACAAAGCTCTTCTGAACTCCACTGAACTCTACGGAAACTCTGTTGAACTCTATTGAGCTCTACTGAAACTCCCCTGAACTCAAATGTAAGTGTTTTTTATTAGAAGGGAGGAAAAGGGCAAGAAAGAGACACAACAAGATTGATCTATTGAACTGATCGCAGCTGAAGCTTATCTGCTAGGCATCTGTTCTGGTCTGATACACTGGTTGCGCATCTGTTTTCATTATCAAATGGGAAGTTCTTGGTTGAGTCACTAGGGGTTATGTCTTGTTTTTCTTTTTTTCTATGCAAACACCTGGGTCAGAAGATATTGATTTGTCTGAAATGTGAGAGAGAAACATGCGACAGCACAAAGGCTCTCTAACATTGAGCCATTCATTATTTACATACAGCCCGCAGAATGTGTGTGTTAGCGTGAGCCTGTGTGTACAGCCAAATAAGAGAGATAATGAGGCTTTCATTGAGATTGTACATTGAACGTCTTTACTGTTCTGCAAACCGTACATTTGAATGGGCCTTCAGCAGAACTTCATGTCACGTTGTTTGCATAATTTTAACAAACACAACAAGATGCACGCACATGTCATGTAATAGCAAAAACAAAAAAATGACAAGATTGGAAAAGAAAGACAGAAATCAGATAGATGAACATGTATGCCTAGCCCATAAAACAATAATTGAATAACTGTGCTTTATACATTTGCTTAAGATCGATGCTTTACTCCCTAAATTATCATTTAGATCTTTAAAGACCTCATCACAGATCTCAAAGGCATTTGGCTGCTTTCATTAAATATATCTTTCACAATGCGACCAAATGTTCATGGACACCCCTCATAATAACTTTGTTTAGGTGTTACAGCCACACATACCAAGTGTTCAAAGTCATGCACATGCAATCTCCAAAGACAAACTCTAGAATGAGGCAATCTGCAGAATGAGCCATACTGAAGACCTCAGTGACTTTGGCACTGTTGCTGAAAACATAAAATGTACTTCCATGGCCGAGCATTTACATACAAGGCTAGATCACTATATGTTTTACCAAAGAGCTGCTATAGGCTGGTAGACCGCTCTAAAGAAACTTCAGTAATATCACACCAGCACCACAAACACAATACCAGTATCAGCATCATTGCCCACTATATTAAATTAGCGCTAGACAAACAATAAAAAAAGGGTTTTCTTTAAAACATTAGATATCATATTGAATCTCATACAGTTTCTGATATACTCCAAAATATGGAGCTGCATACATATTATTAAATATCCCATTTCCTAATCTAATAAAACAAAATATATATTTAAATGTGCGGTTCTAAATAGATACTGTAGATATTGTAAACTGTGACTGTTTTTGGAGCATGTAGTACATTTTTTTTATTTATTACTAAACAGACTAATCTCATAATTTTTTTGGAGAAATACAAAGCTATGACACATAATTTGTCAGGTCAGTTTGTAGTATAATCTAGCACAAATGTAGCTATTAATTTGTTAGGTAAACCATTTGCAGAGTCTTTCAGAATAAATTAAGAAAGGACATATAAAATCTAACGAAGCGAGGTAATCTAGAAGATTTTTGGGTTTGTATTTGATTGTGAAAAATGTTGATCAGAGCTACATTATCCCGTGAGATCTCAAAAATATATTGTTAAAAGTGAAATTGACATATTTGCATAATCTACAGGCTTTGGAGTGAAATACACCACGGCTTAAGCTTGTTAGAATCCACTGCATTTAACCCGTTAACTTGAACAAGGCAGTGGCCAACTTTGCTCAAGGGCACCTCAGAGGTGCCACTGGCACCTGAAGCCTTCCAATCACAGGGACAGCTCCCTAACCACCAGGCCACCAACAGTCCCTGACCAGTGGTCATGACAGTAAGCAGGTGCACTTCCCTCCTTCTCAGTTTACTAAACAACAAAATGTGGAACTTTCCCTGAATAACAAAAATGCAAAGGGAAAGGTCTTCCTTGTAAGAGACATTATGTAACACTGTTATTAATAATGTCAGCCTTTATCGTTCTCTCGCTCTAATTCAGGGCTTTGTATAACTCTTCATTCTTCAACGAGGGAACATGACACCTGCAGTTACAGTAACTTGTCACATAGTGCACAGCCTTAGGCTAGAAAGCACACGCATGTTGTTTTTTGTTATATAATTTATGCCGACATCCTCCTTCCTTCATTCTTGTTTGATGACAATGCTTTGATGTTTTAAGGCACAAATAGATTTTGGGTACCAAGCCAACCATGTTTATCTGTGTGACCGGTTCTCAAAGCCGTATTGAAACCCGTGGAATTTAAAGCACGTTAGGAAATGTATAGAATTTTTTTCTTCTAACTTGCTAACTACATGTCCCCTATTA
Organism: Brachypetersius altus; assembly: GCA_037974465.1. Taxonomy (NCBI): domain Eukaryota; kingdom Metazoa; phylum Chordata; class Actinopteri; order Characiformes; family Alestidae; genus Brachypetersius; species Brachypetersius altus. The sequence goes on along the minus strand of JBBPDB010066830.1, from coordinate 7,627 downwards.
CATTACAAATGCCCTTGTTGACCAGCATCTTGATATCCCATACTTGATATCTCATATTTATATTTCTGTGCCACAATAGCAACAGTATCTGTGATCATTCTGCATGAATGGTCAGGTGATCTGAAGTGTGATCTGACCTACATCTAGGGGCAGCTGGTGGCCTAGTGGTTAGGGCATTCGCCCTGTGATCAGAAAGTCACGGGTTTACTTCCCTAAGACCGCTATGAACCTCTGAGGTACTCTGTGCAAGGTACCGTCCCCACCATGTTCCTGCTGCCCCCTGCTTCACTTGGTGAATGGATTAAATGCAGAGGTTGTATTTTATGCTGTTCACACTGTGTGCTGTGGTGTGTTCACATATGACCAGATTGTCACCTTCACTTTCACTTAGATCATCATGCAGTCATATTTGTCAAACAGCACAAATGTTTCAGATTGGAAGAGAATAAACAAAGGTGTCTGTTAAATAGCCAAGTGTTCAAAAGAATACTTTCATCAGGGGTCAGCATTCTCATCCACAAAGGGTCATAGTGGCTGCAATTTTTCATCCTTTGTAGGAATGTTTATCGGCAGCTACACCAATCCTTTACAGGTAACACTGGTGACCCCTGTCTTCAATGTGCCACAACGTTGCAGAAACTAATTTGTGTGGAGAACTAAAATGTTTGTTCTGGTAAAAAGTGCAAATGGTTCAGAGAAAACAAAACACTGTGTGACTCGACGGAAACCTTCTCCATACTGTGAAGCAAGTTGGAGAGAGTTTCAGTGTGCTGTGGCCGGAATGACCTGATGACCATCGAGGGATCAATGAATTCCAAGTTGTATCAGGAAGTTATACAAGATGTACAAAACCAGACTACAAAACTATTTCAGTTAAGATGGTTTAATTTCCGTAGCTTACTTAAAGAATTTGGGGTATTTAGGCAAATAATGTAGGTTGAAGGGGTTCAACTACCACGAAAGGTCAGGAAACCCTGATGTAGACGAACAGGTTTGAATGCCTCTTAACTGTTGAGTATCAGATGAGCTGTGATCTGCCGCGCCTCAGTTAGTATCTGTACATTCCAAGTGTTCTAGAGTAATCCACACTGATACGTCCATCAGCGTGATGCTAAAGAAACCTGAGTTCATTTTCCTGAATTCATCAGATGCCTGTCATGCTATGAGCAGGTTACTTGTCTTGCCTGCTCTAGTGTTCAGTGAACCAGGGATGCTTGAAATGCAAATCAGTCTGTCTGATTTGTGCAAATCTTCTCAGTCACTTGACTTATGACTTGTTGGAATGTACAATTTGAGCCCACTAGATGAACTGGAATCTCATGACAAACAGCTCAGTTTTTGAAAAAGAAGCAAGACTTAGATGGTGAGGCCTAATTCATGCTTCCTCTAAGGCAGTGGTTCCCAACCTGGGGTCCGGGGCCCCCTTAGGGGGCGCTAGAGATCGCAGGGGGTGTGCAGAATTTTGACTGCACTGAGGTTACCAAAATTATATTTGTACACATTAAATTCATAAAATCTCAGTATCTGAGAAACGTAAAAGTGTGTGTGTGTGTGTGTGTGTATAAGAGTATATGAACAAAAACCTGCAAACGCTGTTTATTTTTAGCAAATAAAAGTGTGTAATTAATCACTTTATTCTTTTTGTGCATCTATGTGGGTAGGAGTTGTGGTTGGGGGGCCTGGATTGTCTTGGACACAGGCAAGGGGGGATTCAAGGAAAAAAGGCTGGGAACCACTGCTCTAAGGTCTAAAGCCAGCCACTGTGCCTTCTGCTGTGTCTCCTCATGCTATATCCTTGATCATTTGGATGTACCTGGGGTAGAGATGCCATCTGCCCAGTGCTGGAGATGTGATACTCAAAATTGACAGGCAAACAATTATAGTGTGCCATTCTTTGCGGCCAGAGAGAGTGAGACAAGTTACGCTCTCTTAGACTTCCTGTCATGGATGACTGAAGCTTTGTCAAGACTAGAGTTAGTGATCTGATTACAGAACCAAACTTTAGACAGCTGCACCATTAGGGCGTCGCCAGAAACAATTTGTTATATAATTATGATTCATAGTATGATTCTCCACTTGCACTCTTTACAGTTATAAATTGTACCCTGCAATCTGCTGTCTGTCTGTCTAGGCTGATTGATCACTCTTGGGGCTCCAGGTCACCACCTCATCGCAGATCTGAAATCGCTGGGGTCCTTGCTCAAGTGGTTTGTCTGCTTCCTCCCCCAGCCATGAGCAACCGTTGTTCAGAAGCTGTTACGGAGTTTGTTGTTCACTGGTGGAAAAAACTAAACTTAATTACATTTAATATAACTTCTTTATAAATACCACACCCAGTAAACCAACTGCCAAAGTCAATACAGGCATTTAGCAATTCCTGGATTTTTTTTCTTCTAACAGTTTTTACTGTACAGTCAGAACTTCTCAGTTTGACGAAATTCAAATTTACCAAACTTTCCCCAGATGTAGTTGGTTAGTCAAGATTGTGCAGTCTCTAAATTGTGCTTCTTTGGTCTAGAACTGGAGATGCTAGGCCAACAAAGTAAAACAAAGTCTTGGGGGTACAGCAACAAAATGCTTCCCAGTCTGCATAAACCATGAAGAATTACATTTAGTCGTTTTAGACACTACTGAGGCTGTTGTTCACAGTACTCAAACTGATCTAGGATCAGATTTCTGCTTTTATAACAGTCACCATCACAAAAACCGGTTCCTGCTCCTGAGACGGTTTGTGAAAACAGATCATGTTGTCTGAAATGGCTGTCTGTAGTATTTAGCTACACTTTGGGGCCTTGTTCCTTTTCTGTACCACCATAGCAAAGAGGTCTACGTGGTTTGAGTGCATTGAGAGACATTTTGGGACAAATTCCCATAAACGTATAAAAGTATTTGTTAGATTCATTCACCTCAGACCTCCAGTTCTGAACTGAACTGATCTGCCAGAGACATCTTGGCTGATTAACGTCATTTAAACTAAGTGGAAATGTGTTAATACGTTTCTGTATTAAAACCTTAAAGATCTTTTACAGCGATTACACCACCAAAGGAACCAGTACACGCACAAAGACAAAGGAGATGTACATCAGGCCTTTATTTAATATATTCTTTACTGACAATATACAAGTCATACATGTCAGTTACACAAAGTATACGGTTTTGAATTAGAAAGAAAAACCCAGAGAGTAAAAAACTTAAATCACTGTCTATGAGACATACTTCACTACTCCACCAACAGTGAGATTAACATGTTTTAGGTAATATGTATGATTAACGAATGTTAATATGTTGTACAACACAAACACCATTAAAAAAGTCCTTTCACCTTACATAGAATAATTACTTCAAACATATTAGCCTCTATATATTCTGAACTTTCTATAACAAACAAGTCCACAACAATAACATATGATCAAGTGAATTAAAAAAAAACATGGCTAAGACGATTACAACTGTTTTGAGTGTTATTTGAGCATTAGTCATATAAAGAAATCATGTACTGTAATCACTCACATTAGAAGTCATCATACCATCGCACATGTGTGACGCTCTGATCATGGGAGGATCAAGGAGTTAAAAATGGCTGTCCCATAAAATTCCCAGACAAGTTCATTAGAAAAGCTGCTTGCATTCCGAGTCTTTCTTTCCTTTAAGAGTGATATGCCAAACCACCTGGGCCATCAGCTTCAGGAATGTTACATCATGATATGTTTGGCTCAGATGGGATCCAGAACTGCTTATGAATCAAGATCACGCTCAAGAAGAAAAAGAAAAGGAGGAAATTGGCAAAGGGCATCTATCTGATGACATGCGAAAAGTGTCTCGGCAAAATCTGTGGGGCAACCCGGAACCTGGATCACTCCGTGTTATGAAACAAAGCCAAACACATGCTGATAGAAAAGTTAAAGCCATGGAAAATATAAAAAATAAGAGACCGCATCTTTTTTGTTGCTTTCACACACGCAAGTGTGAGTGTCAAATGTGCATGTCGCTATTGTTTTATACACTATTGACCACACTTGATTCAAAATTCCAAACAATATTTGGAATATATTTAAAAATAATACATAAATAATTTATTACACCACGGAAATGTTGAACAGTTTACAACTGTAACAACAAGGGTCAACAGTAATGATGTTTTTTTGTAATCATCAGAAACCACAACACACTTTTATGCTGATTTCAGATCTGCTTTCAGAAAGATCTTTTTTATTAAACCGCAGGCACCAATCAAGTAACTGTTTCAATATTTTCAGTGTGGAGTCAGACAGGCGGCACTGTGGCATAGATATAATGATCAGTGTCAGTCAGCTACCACTGTTTCTTCAAAAACACTCAGCATTTGATTATTATAACTTGCTTCATCACAAACACTGAGTGTGGGAAAAACTAAACACAGATCTGAAATCAGCATGAAAACATACATAAACTTCTCTCTGATGATTCTGCCCTGTTGACTTGTGCAATTAAAACAGTGATGTTAAGAGCAGAGTGTGCATGTGGGACTCGGTTGCATCCCATCAGAAACTGAATCAGGAGTGAAGCTGCTATAAAGCTGCTCTACAAACACATATGGAGGTGTTTATTTTTACACAGCGCACACTGCAGTAGTTCATAAAAGAATAGTAGCCTGTGCATTTTACACAGTGCCACAAATTGTACAAACTGAAAAAAATGGAAAAGTGGTCTCTTTTTTCATGGCTGTATACACATACATAGTTAAGACTATCCATCAGAATTAAGACTATAATACAAAACAAACCTTTACTGACCGGAGCCCATTGGAGATTTTCATCTTTAATTCTCAAACAAATGCAAAAAAATGGTCTTCTCTCATTGTTTGCTTCCCTTTCACTCTGGGCTCAACTTCCCTTTTCCTTTGCTACACAGTAGCGAACAACTGTATTTGTTTCATAGAAACAACTGACATCTGCCTCGTACTAGCAAATGAAACTATACACAGATCGGACTGCCTTACTGACAGTGTTTCTGACGGAAGGGATCAGTGGGTCGGCTGCTACTCCAGCTGACAAGAGCGAGGCTGAGCGGCACGGCCTTTCAGGATCCGACGAACCTGTAGAATGGAAAAAAACAAAAGAAGGTTATTAGGGCTCTGCGGTAAGTGAGCCAGAGAGTAGCATATGTATTGTTTTTTCCTCTGATTTACAGTCAATCTTCTGTTCATCTTCGCAATAAATTATGGAAAAGAGTGCTGCTGACAAGAGGCTAATCTGTATCACCTAATGCCCCGTTACTCACCTGATCCCCCACAGGTCCTTCGGGCACCAGCTGAATGGGCTGTTCGTTCTCTAGGTTCTTGGCACTGGGGTCTGCACCTCTCCTCATCAGCAGCTGCACTGCGTGCACCTGTGCCTGCCGACTCTGCTGCGCCGCAGCCACATGGAGCGCTGTGTTTCCGTTGTATGCCTGAATGGGACAAATTTTGTAGATTTATACTTCTGAAATTAAAAAAAAGTGTCTTAATTACCACGGTCCGCTTGCCTCACCTTGGCATTGATCACAGAGAAGGAGTTTGGCTGATCCAGAAAAAGACGCAGAAGCTCAACGTTGGCTTCCTCGGCTGCCATGTGGAGGGCGGTGCGTCCGCTTTTGCGATCCTGGTAGAAACATGGACCGTGTTGAGTGACGACTGGCATGGCACAATATTTTTAGGCAGCGTAGCACTGGCTTAGTATCTCTTACCGTTGTGCCAAAAGAGGCACCCATAAGCATCAGAGTGTTGATACACTCTCCAAGCAGTTTCCTCCTTTGCATAAGAGCTGCAGTTTGGGGGGACTGAGGGGCCCCCAGGCGGCTTAATTCCTGAACCACTGCATTGTGGGAGAGTACAGCAACGTGTAGGGGGGTGAGGCCTAAGACAGAGGGGGGAAAAAACCATAAAACGGTGAACAACGATCTGCGAATATAACACAGAGACATCATGTAAAAAGACAACCAGAATGAAAATGTAGATCTGAATTTATGACTGCTCTGCAAATTAATCATGCTCTGAACAATTGTGTGACTTGCTGTATCAAAATATCTTGTGCAATGTGACCTAATTAATCATTTGCCAGCGTGACTCACCATCATAGTCGACAGCCTCAACATTCGCCGTCTGGTAGTTATTCTCTGTGGCCCTCTGAATGGCCTGTGTGGAGACACAAGGGTACAGAGGTTTATGAACATGCTTTGTTGCTCATACATAGGATAAGAACACTGTACAATCAAATTACACCCAATGTCGTGACTAAGAGGCTCAAAAAGGTTTGGTTAAACTGTAGTTAAACTGTAAAATGTTTGAATCAAGACAGTATAGTTTGAATCAAGGCAATATAATGCATCACTTTTGTTCATCATGGATGAAGACCCCAAGACTTGTGGGAATTCAACACAGGACTTTACTGTGTGATGTTTTCATCAAATTGGGCAAACAAACCAAGGGTTAATGATTAGGGCTGAGTTTGCGTGCCACGCTCGGTGCACAGTTAATGGTTGACGGCTGAAGAGATGTTTGTCTATGAGGTTTTATAAAGGTGAGTTGTGTTGTGGAACCAGTTTGGCAGGATGAGGGGATTTTCTGACTGCTGCTTTGAGGAAATGAACTCAAGAAGGAAGTCGTTTCGAGATGTTTTTTAAAAAGTGAAGGGCAGTGAGGGGGGGGTTTGATTTATAACCAGTAACTGAAGATCAAGAAAGCGACTGTTAACAACAGACTTAAATGTATTTTTCTATTTGCTATTATTCGTTCCTATTCAGAGGAAGTGATCTACATTTACAGTACTGAGAAGCACTGTGGGAGCCACAAAGCGCTCAATACTGACTGTTGTTTGGAATATATTAATGCTGAGATACACTCCACATTTCATTCAATGTCTGCTAAAAATATTTAATTGGAGGTGATGAGCAGAGGCTTCTGGCATCTGAGGAAAAGAAAAGATGAAGCCATTTACCTCAGGAGTGTTTACAACAAATAAACAATCCATTGTGATCCATGTGTGAGTGTTAGCTTAAGTTTCCACTTCTCAAATTGAGTAAGTCAAGTATTCAGTTACCTTTCAGTTCGTCAGTCCTTCCATAGATTAAATCGGGTGCTGCTGAAGGAGTTTAAGAATCGCATTTTTTTTCTAACTTATTTATTCTAATGTTTGTATTGCCAAAAAAAAAAAAACCAACTGCCCAAACAAACCTGTAAAAACAATCCGACTGCCTTTTGCACAATACTGTTTTGAAATATACGGTTTCATTTACTATCAAACTGAATAACGTTTAATAATGATTACACTATTTTAATACCATACAATGTTATTTTATTTCATTGCCCTACTCAAGGTGTGCTATTGTCACGACAAGGTCAGAGAGTTTCTTCGGTCTTGTTTGGTTAGTCTTAATGTAAACTGTGTGTGTTGACAAGGTGAGTTGTTTGAGGGCGTGCAGGTCTAACTTATTTGATTAAGGACATGATGTGAGGAAATGTGCATGTGCAAGCCTGAGAGAAAGAGAAAGCGAATGAGAGTGTGGAGAGAGAGAGAGAGAGGGAGAGGGAGAGGGAGAGAGAGAGAAGGAGAGAGAGAGAGAGAGAGAGAGAGAGAGAGAGAGAGAGAGAGAGAGAGAGAGAGAGAGAGAG
>JBBPDB010066799.1:0-10326 GCA_037974465.1 Brachypetersius altus | reverse complement strand
ACGAGTCTGCAAAAAAGGAGAACAGAGAACATGGATGAGTTTTCAGACAAAGGGGAACACTGCACATGAAACGCCAAAAGAGCAAATACAGACACACAAGACTCGGGGCAGGCTGGGCTTAAAAGGAGGAAGGGAGAGGTTTGCAGATGAGACAATAATTAGGAAACTAGACGCAGGTGCAATAGATAAGGAGGGGCTGTAACGCAAACGGAGTGTGAAGACTTGAAGGAACCAAGAGAACAAGGGTTGTAGGGGAGAACCACGGCGAATCGGGACACAAGCAGCCTAGACACAGAGAGAGCGGAGAACGGGAGAGAGGAGTTAATATTCAGGGGAAACGGGACGTGACGGCTAGGGGAGGGCGAGGCGGCTGTAACAATAATAAGAAGAGAACCTTGTTTGAATTGTGAAATAGGTTTGACTAAAAGAAAATTTAAGCTTGACACAAAGACTAGAATAAAACTAAAATTAAAACAGGCCGCCAAAAACAACACTAGGAGGTAGTCTACGCATTTTACTCTGAGAACGCTCTCTAGCAAGATTAATGATTCCAACCGGAATCCACATTCCCATACACACACAAGCCAGATGAGTAACCAGAGTACTCAGAGAGACTGGCCGGGTGGTTGGTGAATCAACGACTGAGCAATGGCTACCTTCATGACATTGGCTTTTATATGTGATGCACATCACTTTTTAGTCCTCTTGTGCATCAAATGACCTGTGTGCGTGATACTCAAGACAGCTAGCAGATGGTCGGTTTGTCTGCTTCCAAGCCTCTGCACTGATTAGTCAACAGCAACTACCTGAGCTGCTCTGCCGGCTAGCTATGGGCTATGCTGCAAGAGGCTAAGTTTGAACCAGGCCCGAGTGCGTTTGACCACCAAAGCGCGGTTCGCATGTAGTGTGAGCGATGTCACGTTTTCGCGACGCTCCAAAACCATTTTTTGTGCCACAAAAGCCATAGACCTCCTTAGCAACAGGCTGTGAGGGGGCTGTGGACCACCGTGGACCAAATGACCAGAGCGATGGACTCCACTCCGTTCAGCGAGAGAGCGCTGCTCTTCCTGTTTATCCTGAAACCGTCGCACCATAATGGCGTAAGCGTTCTCCGTGAGTGCAGGCCAGAGGGGGAGTGGGGAGTGGGGACAATCGTACTCGGGCCCGGTTCACGGCAACCGTGCCTAGTCTGAGGGAGGTTGATGGCACCCTGGCTCAATTACATTATATTGGGTCCCATCACACCACTGTTTTAGCTCCCCCTGTCTGTCCAATCCCTGAACCACACCTGCTGCCCTGGCAGTGAAGGCCAATAATTACAGTTATACTTCTGTTTCTACATCATAGAAGTCAGAGTTCACTGGCAGCTGAATGCGGCACGGAGGATCTGGGCGCTGACCAGCTGAATCAAATAGCCCTGGCCCCTCAGGCAAAAATAGATCGTTCAACAGTACTCAACAGACAGAGACTGGGGAGAGTACTCTGTTAAAAGAGACGCTGCATTCTGATAAATAAAAAGAACTAAAATCAGCTCTTGATGGATCTTACTGCATCACATGTGTTTATTTGGACGACACCTCGCTGCTATACTGTACCTACAGTAGCCTATAAAATGCGTGCCCCCCCCACAAAGCAATGCAAGGCCCGTCCGCAAATCCGTGTCTGGCTCCGGGTCTGTCTCATCCATTATTTCTCTATGCAAAACACTGTTGTTCAGTATTCTCCTTATGAACATTCTCCAGCCTGATGAGCATCAATGGCATACTCAGAAATCTCTTTAGTTTGCACTATGGTACACTTACACAAACATGTATTGTGAAGATCCCTGTTTGTTAAATAAAAACTTCACAATGTTCACACTTTTCACACTCACAGACATGTAACATTGGATCATTTTCCTAAATAAACGAGTGACCTAGTAAAAATGTTCATCTCATTTGTTAATCCACTTTGAGGATCTGTAAATTGTTGTTGAGATATTATTTTTGAAATCAGACACATTTTACCTTGATTTTCGAACTTGATTGGAAGCTAGTGTTCCATTTGTTGATTGTACTGTTAGGTTGTTGGCATTCATACTGGGTGCTTCCTGCAATTATATGAAAATATAATACGTACATTAATACAACCAACACTAACAGTGAATTATACCAACATTTCTCATTAAACTGACAGAGCATATGGCTGTTTCTTTTAACAATTAAAATTTAAAGAATTTGAAAGCACCAAAATACAAGAATGAATTTTTAAATTGATTTTCATATTATTTAATACCTCTTTACTTTTGTTTGGTGAATTTAGAAAATGTGCAGCTAATCTGAAAGAGAAAGGAGAACAAGGTTTGTTTAAGTGGACTGTTGATTATAAGACAAATACATTATAAAAAATATAAATGTAGGCATACAAACAAGTTCTTACCTCCTTTTTGGCTTAACATCCAAGGGGCTGGGTTTTGGTACCTAAAATTGTTAACATACTAAAATATCTCTGCATCATTTTATTCAATAAATACACAATTCTACCAAAAGTACCGGGTCTGTAGTTCAGTGTTAACATGGTTTGACAGTTCCTTCTAAGACTGCTCTCTGGCCTGAACAATTGTTTTAGTACTTTGTAGAAGGTACTTTCTTAGTACTTTCAGTAATCTAAAACATTGTTGGCTTTGAATGCTAAATGTACAGAGGTATATTAAATAAAGTATATGTCATAATGTGTCTTACTTGTACTTCAAATACACTAATCATTTACCATTATGCAAATATCCAGACATTTACTGCATTTATCAGACGCTTTTATCCAAAGCGACTTCCATTCCCTACCTACAGGGGGCAGTCTCTCCCTGGAGCAACTTGGGGTTGAGGGTCTTGCTCAGGGACCCAGTGGTGGTGAAGGTAGGATTTGAACCTGTGATCTCTTGGTCCAGAGGCAAGTATCCTACCCACTGAGCTACCGCCACCCCCACTAACTACACTAACTAATCACTAACTACACTAACTAATCACTAACTACACTAACTAATCACTAACTACACCAGTACCACATGTTAAATAACATTGGTTAAGGGCATCGTCTCCATTAAACTAGCAATTTTAGGTATTAGCTGTTACTCTTGTAAATGATAATGCTATGTCAGGTTTATAGATATTTAGGTGGTCAGGTATCCTTTTTTGTTTTAAACTTTCTGCCATTTTGGAGATGTTCTAATCCAGTCGTATGGCAATCACAATTTGGTACTCAGATACTGACGCTTTATCATTTTCCCCTCTTCCAAGACATCTAAATACAGAACTGACCTTTCACTGGCTGCCTAATAAATCCCACCCCTTGACATGTGGTTTTATTGCTGTGGCTAATCAATGTATATAAGCTTCAGTTTAGAAGCTCTTAGGAACAATATACACTAAATTGCCAAAAGTATTCACTTGCCCATATAATTAATTAAATTCAGGTTTTCCAATCAATTCCATGGCCGCATAACTTCAAGCACCTAGCTTCTACAAACATTTGTGAAAGATTGGGTCACTCTCAGGAGCTCAGTGATAGGATGCCACCTGTGAAACAAGTCCAGTCTTGAAATTTACTCGCTACTAAATATTCCACAGTCAACTGTCAGCGGTATTATAACAATGTGGAAGTGATTGGGAATGAAAGCAAATCAGCCACAAAGTCGTAGGCCGCGTAAACTGACAGAGCATGGTCAGCGTATGCCGAAGCGCATAGTGTGCAGAGGTCGCCAACTTTCTGCAGAGTCAATTGCTACAGACCTCCAAACTTCATGTGGCCTTCAGATTAGCTCAAGAACTGCATAGAGAGCTTCATGGAATGGGTTTCCATGATCGAGCATCTGCATCTAATATAAAACTACAAATAATAACACAACTAAACAAATAAACTGCCTATTACTCATGAACAAAATATGTATACATGTATAAAATTCAAACATACAAAATATTTTTTCAAAAAAACTTTTAAAGTCATTTTAAACATTTTAAAGCCTCTTAAAGGGCTCTAAACACAACACAGTAGTCAGAGTAAACATACTTCAGTTACCGTATTTTTCGCCGCATAAGACGCACTTTTTCTTCCCCAAACCTGGGGGTGGAAAGTTGGTGCGTCTTATACGACAAATACACATTTTGCCGATCCGTGACTTAAAACCATGATCCGATCCGAATCACGGGGAGAAGACACACCACCCTCCCTACGCCATACTGCTGCTTCTGGATAGATCACAGGCAGCGTGTAAACAAACCGCTGTTAACTTCATACAGTTGATATAAAATATTTTACTACAGTATTTGGTTCAGAATCTTTTTTTTCTAGATTTTCCTCCTTTAAAATTGGGTGCGTCTTATCTTCCAGCGCGTCTTATATGGCGAAAAATACGGTAAGTAATAATAATAAATCAGAAAACTGAATCAGCGAATTACTGTACAGACCAACTTTCTGCCTGATTCTCAATGTTTTGAGAAGTTACCTTGATCTTCACAGCTTGCAGTTGAAGTGGCGGCTTCCTCCTCGCACGGCTCGTCTTTCTCCTGCGTCATGGATGATGGAGACTCCGCTCCCTGCATGTCGGACGCGCTCTCGGGAAGCGTGGGGCCACTTGGCTCATCTTCACTGCCTCCCTCCTCCTCCTCCTCTTCCTCACCTCCATCCTCGCTGAACTTCAGCCTCTTCACCTCCTGTTCTCCCTCCATAGGCTCCTCCTCGTCTGAATGTTTGTTCTTTGTGGAACCACTTGTAGAGGAGCTCAAGCCTGATGCTGAGGTGTTGCTGCAAAACACAAAATGAGAATATAACACACAGAGGTCTTGAGAGACCCCTCACTTCATATTTTGCTTCCAAAGCTGCAGACTTTCTTGTAGTTTTAATGTGATATTGAGCCATCTAACTGAAGTCCTGAACAGTGAAGAAACAGGAGCAGATTACAACCCTCTAGCACAGGTATGTCCTCTTCTATGTTTTTCTACGGCGACACAAACTGTATTCGTCTGGGTCAGAAATGGATGCACATTAAACTCACTGTCTGAACACTTTCGCACATAAAAACTAAACTCTGTAAAAAACGCATCTTATTGTAGCCATCATTCAAGATGTTTTGTGGTGCATCTCAAGTACCCAAAGTCTAATACAGACATAATTCTTCTTTCAAGGCTAATTAAAGAGACCTCAGTGATCCAGGCAGGTGAAGTGTACCTCACAGGCTTGCCGTGGGCTGCTGCTGGGCTCGACTCTTTGTTCTCTGTGCTGTCTGGCAGGCCGTTCGTGGCCAGAGAGCTGGAGGAGAGCTTCGGTCTGTTCAGTGGTCTTGGGGTACCGGGTCCATTAACCTTCCTGAGAAGCAGGAGAGAAAGTATGAGAGGATCATTTCACATACTGTAGAGAAACCAAACTCCGTTCTGGTAAAGAAAACTTTGTAGGGAACCAGCTGGGCTTTTTGTGTTCACAGTATAAGCAAAATTATCCACCAGAGACGCCTCCGCGGGTCCACCAAATCCTCCATACTGGCTGCAGTGACAGTGTGTGTATGTGTGTGTGTTGCTGGAGTGTTTAAACCACTCAGTGTCTTTAATAGTCCACCAACCCAAAACACTCCAGAAGCACTGCTGTGTGAAATACACACCATGTACACACACCAACACGCCACTCCATGAACACTGGTGCATAAACACACTGACCCCACCAGGTTGGTCTATTGTGCACAACATGCTCATTACAGATTTGCCCCATTATGGTAATTTCACTTCTCATCTACCTCACGCATGCATGTTTTTTAAATTAACATCTTAATATTAACATGGTAATTAATCTGACCAGTCCAGGCGATTTTGCCTTACCTTTCAGTGAAGACTGATGTGTTGCCTGGCAACATGACTCCGTTCATTCTGTTCACACCACCACAGCCGTTTTTCCTGAAATAAACAAACACACAATTCTGAGGATACTTTCAGCCGTTACAGAAATCCGCTACAATGGATGAGCAGAACTAGGGTAAGAAATTAATATTTAGAAGCACAGATGGAGGAGTGACTTACTCAGAAGTTGGATACACACAACTGACCACCATCACATTCTGGAGAGAGAGAGAACACACACACTATGAGCCAGTCAAGAGCAAATAAAACATCAGTGACTTGTAAGATCATCATCAAACTATCCAAACTAGTCCAGTGTGTGTGTGTGTGTGTGTGTTCTAACCTTCTCAACCCCTCTGAGGAACTTCTCGGTTCCTGTGTAGTTCCTCTTGGGTTCTGTGAGCAGCTCGCACAGGCGCTGGATAGTAAATGGAATTCTGGGTGGGAAGCAGAATATTTGTCAATAATAACGTTGTTTGAATCAATTCGTTCGCAACAAAAGTACAAAAAAAAGCCACTAATCGCCCATGTGTGTCTTCCAAGTGCAGCAATGTGAGCAGTTTACTTATCAGTGCTACATAATTTCATTATGTATTATAGTCTTACTATGTGAAATATCACTTTTCATCTCAACATTACTGAACGACTACTGATCTCTATTACAGTAATAGACTATTAGTGTTACTAGTAATTCACTGAACTGTGCGTTATTTATCTACAGTATTACTATCTCAGTTTGTATGTATATAATATAGAGTATTTCATACTAAGTATTTTATGTAGCGCTTATATTGGGATTTATTTTTGACTTTATATTTTTACTGTTACTTGTTCGGTCACTAAATAAGCAATTTCTGCCAAAGAACAATACGGTTTTCTTATTCACGGATTCTGATTCACACGTACCACTTGTTACCCTCACCAGCCAGTAGATGGAGCAGTTTCACAGGGGTAAGAGACACTGAGCTTCACACCCACACAAACAACACGGCCATAAACACAAAGGCCTGTCTCACCAAGCCAGGTCTATTTAAACAGAAACGTCAGATTAAAAATATATTGGAACTGTGGTGAACTAGTTGTACACCAGAGAGGTTTCTCTGCTAAGAAAAAAGGTGGGTGTGGCCTAGTGGGTAGGATGCTTGCTTCTGGACCAAGAGGTCATGGGTTTTCCGATTCTGAAAATGACCTGAGGATAGGGAAGGGTTATGATTATACAAGATTTGAAAAGTCTTTAATTGATTACAATCAAAAGGTTTATACGACTACCGCCTATATATTTTAAGAGTGATTTCATTTTGTCAAACTTGGGTGTATTTCCTTCATTTTTGTTTTGTTTCTTATCCAGGGAGTAAAGATTTAGGGCTGTTGAGTCGCTACGAATGGAAATTCTGAATCGCCTCTCAGTTCTTAGTGATTATCGAATACTACTGTAGTTTGACATGCCCATTCCTACAAGATGCATTATATTGTGGGATACTGGGATCCAAGAGCACCCGCCAATTGTGAAAAAACATGAGGAAAAAAAAAAGCTTTATATATGCCTACTTATACCCTGAAATGCACCCAATAGGCTCTCAAAACACTAAATACATTTCAATACATTAAAACAAAAGGTAAGGGGGAACTCGAGACGCTCCACACTGAAACTGTTCTGATGCAGGAATGATGGACTGAAGCTGCCAGAGATGCGTAGCAGCCAATCAGCAGCAGCCAATCAGCAGAAATCAATAATGCTCTAGGATTGGCTACTTTTAAACGTCCCATCGCTGAGCACAGCGGAATTTCACCATCGAATTACACCCTTTCCTATACATGTCAACCGAAGCCACAGACTCTGAAGTGCGAATTAGGGGGGGTTGAGTGTATCGGCTCCAGTCTGTGTGACGCTGCATCACTGTGAGTCTCTTCACCCGTTATATCCGTTGACGATCTTCAGTATCCTCTCTTTCATCTCCTCATACGGGATGGACTCCACATTGGGGTTGGCGGGTCCCCTCTGCTCCGGGGCCGAAGCTCGGAAGTCCTCCATCACGTTCTCCAACTTAAACAGAAAGTAGCTTTTGAACTGGGACCATGAAACCCTGAGGAGAAACAAGAAAACAGTGAACACCCCAGACCTTCTGCACCCATCTGGGGAGATCTTACCACAAAACTTCGTCCACCTGAGCTTATAAACAGGCAAAACAATGAACACAGACCATTACATCCTTTTCTACTCACATGGTTTCACCCGTCTTCGCAACATGGCACAGAAACTGGTCCAACACGGGGGAGACTTCTTTTTTTCCTTTCTTCTCAAAATCTGAGGGCGACACAAAGTAGACCAGAATTTCACCATGGAGGGAGTTAAAGTAAGCTGAAGGTTTTTCTTCTGGTAAAATTAGCTTTAAAGGTTTAAAATTAACACTTTCAGGATTTTATATTATTAACACAAGAGCTGTCCTCAAACTGAAATAACCACTATAAGACCATTATAACACCTTAAAACGGTCTCCAATACTGATCTCACAGAAGGCTGAACATGCAAATGAGCCTCCAACCAATCACAGGGTTTCTGACAGGCTGACCAATCACAGCTCCAGGGGAGTTACTGGTGTTCTGATGAATCGAGGTCTTCATGAAATCCAACCAAAGTCTCATTATTTTGATATTTAACCGTTAAAGACACCGATTCGCTGAGCCTGTATTCTACATTTTCCTTGATGTTTGTGTACCACAAATATAATTCATAAAATTCTGATTCTGGGAATGACTTGGGAATAGGGAAGGGTTATAATTATACAAGATTCGAAAAGTCTTTAAATGATCACAGATCAAAATTCCCCTACATGGGAATCCTGTTCAAGTTAAGATAAGATAAACCTTTATTAACATGCATCGTCACAGTAGAAAGTGAACAGAACAAAGACAAGAGCAGGGAAAAATTAAAAGAGAATAGAATATAAACTGCCTTAATCAAAAGGTGACTATCGCCTTTTAGGGTGAACGATTTCAATGTGTCATACTTATGTGTCACAGTATAACAAGTAATGGAGAAAAGTGATATGGGTCCCTTCATATACTGAAATATCCTGCAATCGCAATATGTTGCAGTAAAACCACAATACTCATATTTTGTCCGTAACGTACAGCCCTGATTAAAACCTGTAAATGGTATTGACACATCGTGGTGAAAACTGAATGCAAAGCCAGTTTGACCATTCGAGCCAATTGTTCCTTAAAACTGCAGGAGTCCATTATTAACAGTTTTTGTGATGTCACAAAGACCTATAAACTCACATGTAAGCTCAAATCCATAACAGGTTCAGCATTTTACAACAGCTGTGAAGTTACAAAGTGCCTATATCCCAGTACATGGCAGTCAGTCAGTCTTTTGGATACACCAGCTTTAAAGGCAAAATAACAAAGGTGGCACACACTAAACCTCACAAACCCTTCATATTCACATGTAACCTGGACTAAATACCATTGAACTCCACGAGTTGTTTCTAATTACAGTCAAAGTACATGTCAGCCAGTCAGAACAGAGATCTTTAGCATATGGCAGCTTTAAAGGTAAAATAACAAATGAAGCACACATCATGGAAATGGAACTGTTTTGCGATGTCAAAAAAGCCTGTGACCATAACTAAATGTCTCCATAACACAATTACAGTGACGTTACAAAGTGGCAGTACAGCCAATCAGGAGGCAGATCATTTGCATGTCAGTCATAAAGGGACAGTAACAGTATTCTGAGCGCAAAATAGAGAAATTAGTTCACAAAACTCATCAAACACGCCAACCTCAGAGGGGACACTAAATATAATAAACCCTTAGACATCTATCCTTCAAGTAGAGTTTAATATGGCCTTTTTCGGTGAAACTCTACTTCAGCTCTGTTTACAACCGAGTTTTCAGTCAACACGAGTCTAATACTTCACGCTCGCGACACAGAAAGACAAAATAGCCGCTATTCTCACACAAAAACGAAGCGGAACAAAATAAATAAACAAGTAAACAAACAGACAGACAGAAAGACAGCCGGACAGTTAGCCTAGCTGCGCCGCTAGCGCTAGCCTGGTTAGCTCTCTCTCTCTGGGAAATTGAGGAAAATAAAAGCTCCAGGACCTTTCAGAGCTTCGAGCAGGGCTTCGACCTCCATGTGTGCGAGCAGAGAGGCTGTGGTCCCGCGGGGGGCGAGCAGGGGCCGGCCGGGAGGACAGAGGAGACACAAACAGCCAGCAGGATCAGACAGGCAGTGGAGTTTAATATGGCGGACGGTATGCCGCCGGCCGAGGGTGCATCTCAAACCACGCGACGCAGAAACACTACTTTACCGCTACACTACCGAGGGCACTTCTGAGCAATACGCTTTTCTGTGCACTAGGTAGTGAGGGAGTGTGCGGTTCTGAGTGCACCCCCGAGACCGGCCGCTTCTCCAGCTGCGTACAGACACGAGGCATATATATATATATATATGTTT
>JBBPDB010066789.1:0-10327 GCA_037974465.1 Brachypetersius altus | reverse complement strand
TGGTACCGAGAACCGTGGATTTTCACTGGTATCGGTACCGAATACTGAAATTTTGGTACCGTGACAACCCTAGTCACAACGGTGTTACGATGCAACGACATGCCAAGAAACCACCATTACAATTACAGGATTTACACCGAATACTCAATTCAAAAACAATGATCAATACTTGATTAACTGACGTGAATTTATTCTGTACTACATGAACATGTAAGTGTAATCTGTTTTCTCATCTGAAGAGTCTCAATAGGAGAAGCTATCAGATCTCAGTTCATGTGTACCTGTGTTTTTTTGGTCTGCAGTGCATACAGCACATTTTGCACACTTGGGGAATACCAATAAGTTGCGTTTGAGCATGAAGGAAGTGAACAGCGGCCAGATTCAAATAGGCATGGCATTTCCTAGTTCGGCCTGGCATTCCGCTAACATGCCATTATGCACTGGTGAACAGCGAGAAAGATGCCTCTGTGGTCAGGGCCATACCAACAGGCCACTGCCAGGCCTTCAGTTTAAAATGGCAACAGGCACATCCACGAGAAACTCATCATACCAAACCCAACCATGTATTTTTTATACTGGAGTTTTATGAAAGATTATACCTGTAACAATGAGCTTTCTGTGTTTGCTTTCCTCCATGTTAAAAAGCCAACCATGTCCTGCTGCCACATCATACACAGTCGTTGCCTTCAATGGCATCTAGGGCACTCTTATCAGACTGACCTTTTCACACAGTCTGCTGTACTCAGAACTCAGGCAGCAAATCGTGGCTGACCCCTGAAATCTGAATCAGTATCAAACTCAACCCAGAGGGCATAGATCTGAATCTACGTTCAATGCATTGATTCCCAATGTATAGTCTACACCAGTGGTCCCCAACCTTTATTTCGTCGCGGACCGGTTTAATATCAGAAACTATTTTCGCGGCCTGGCCTTTAAGGAGTGGCATATAAATATATGTATTTATACAAATAAATGATACGCATAAAAATGGGGATATTTTAAATATATAATAATTGGGGAATCTTTAAAATATAATAATAAACGTAAATCCAGTGTGTACTCGAGGCTTAATTAACAGCATTTTCATAACAACGAGCCGACAACGTAACACGGGTAACATCCACATTTTTTTTCTGTGCAGCCCGCAGACCGGTACCACATGACCCACGGCACGGTACCGTGGCCTGGGGGTTGGGGACCACTGGTGTACACCAAAGTACACCAAGTACTCACCTGTACACCAAAGTACTGACACTGACATTATACAACACTACATTTTTCTCATGCCAGTGGAAAGGATAGGTAACGAGAGATACACTACATGGACAAAAGTATTGGGACACCCCTGTGTTTCAGGGTTTGCATTAAGCCTCCTTACTTCCAGTGAAGAGAAATCCTAATTCTTCAGCAGATCAAGACCTTTTGTACAACACCATGCTTCCAACTTTGTGGACACAGTTTGTGGAAGAACCTTCTCTATTCCAGCATGGCTGCACCCCAGAGCACAAAGCAAACATAAAGGCATGCTGGAGGAGTTTAGTGTGGAAGAACTTGACTGGTCCACACAGAGTCCTGACCTTTGGGATGAACCGGAACGGAGATTGTGATCCAGACCTTCTCATCCAACATCAGTGTCTGACCTCATAAATGCTACAGAATGAATGGAGACAGATTCCCACAGAAACTCCCAGAAGAGTGGAAGCTGTTAGAGCTGCAAATGGGGGACACACAAAATGTATGTATTTGAATGCGATGTTATTATTGTCCCTGTTGATGCGATGATCATGCGTCCCAATTTTGTCCATATAGCGCAGTTTACAGTAATGTCCTTTCTTGAGCATGTCAGTAAAGAACAGATTCCTTTGGCACTGAGTTTTATCAATATCACCCAGCCTTGCTTCGCACATTCTTCAAGACTTTGCGAAGGCTACATAACTCCCTTGGCAGAACTTGGAAACAAGCATGGTGGAGGCCAAAAATAACAAAAGTAAACTTAAACTATGACAGGGAACTATAACAGTCCCATTTCATGGCAGCAACCACAACTAGAAGATTATTGATCGCTCTTCTGGTTTCAATATTCAGATTTTAGCACACAAAACTCGTGACTAATCTTACAATTTCCTTTTAACGTGTCCCTTTGAGGACCACACAAAGTTGTCACAAGGATGCACCGTATGTATGATAACCCTGCTTCAGTCAGTTACTCCATTCAACATACAACAGTGTGATTTCGGTGGAAGCGGACAGCAAAATGATCAACTAAAATAAAGAAAGTGATCTTAGGTCAAAATTTATGCACCACCCTTGAGTAACAACACTTTGAGGAAGCGTATACAATGGCTCAGTAACTAACAGTGTAATAGTACTTCATGTGTTTAAACATTATTATATGCTTATTACTAGTTAGATACATTCATTTGCTGTGCTAAATCCTATGTGCAAAAATAAACAAATTAGCAAATTATTGTCCGATTAGTAACTGTTCTAACTAAGAACACAGCTTAAAACATTCACCACAATACCAGTCATCCCAAAAGGCATCAGAGACATTTTCTTTCTTTTTCAAGCCTATTCATCAGAAACAAAAGGCCTGTCCCGTTTGAATGTTCCAGGGTAATGCCTACATTCATATGCTCAGCAACACCAACGTGGCTAAACACCACAATGCTTTGCATGTGCTATGTACACATGACCATCTAAACTGCAGGCACAAGGCTTGACAGAAAGAGATCTGATGGATACAAACACATAGATGCCATGGAATATAAGGGCAGACAGATTACTCAAGTCAAAACAATGTCAATGGTCACTAAGCCTACAGGTACTACAGGCTTAAGCGCCACGTTATACCTCTATGGACAATAATCGTAATAGAAAAATATGAAATACTATTCATGATATTAATATTACACATATGGCATGATAATATTTCATATATGACAATACTGGTTTGGAACATAGTGGTTTAGCTGGGTATTTTTTTTTTGCACCTTCGTTCCACACAAAAATTTGACAAGCCGCTAAATATCTATATGTCAGTGAGATGATGTTCACCTCAATGCTGGTGTCACTCGTTTGACAGGACAACTACGTCTATTGATTATGTCTAGCTGTAGTTACTATGGTTACAGTGCCATGAAAGTATATGGGGCGTCAATAAAAACTCAAGAAAGACGACTTATAAAGTAAAGTGGCCCCTTAAAGTCATGCGTGAACACAACACACCACAGCACAGTGTGAAAAATGTGAAACTTCTTCACTGCATTTATCCCATTCACCAAGTGAAGAAGTAGGCAGCCATTGATAGGGGGGCCTGGGGAGCCGTGTGTGGGGACGGTAACTCAAGGGTGCCACTAGCCTTCCTTGGATTTGAACCCACAACCTTCTGATTGCAGGGGCAACTCCCCAACCACTAGGCCTTCAGCTGGCCCAAAAACGTGCAACCAAGACAGCTTAGCTGTGTCATTCACCTGTATTACTTTGCCATGTGTTAAGTGTCCTCAGTAGTAAAGTAGAATGTTATACATCGCTGCTCATCAAACAGAGTCCGTGTTTCTTTAGTGTGTATGTTGCGCTCAAGTGTCCGACACAGCGCTCGGTCTAAAATATAAAGCTCAAAGTGTTCTTCAAAAAAAAAAAAAAACAGCGTAGGGCTGGAATCACCAAAACAGCATCTTGTCTAGACTATTTGATCAAATCTAGTTTGAAAAGAAAACCATGTCTTATTGGAAGCAGGGTTCATTTCATGCAATTTGTTATTAATACATTCTTCCCATTCAGTTTGCTACTTATTGTAGATATAGGACTTGCCTTGCATTGAGTTCTGAGTAAGCACTGCCTGTTAATTCACATCCTCCAGGTTATACTAATGTAGTAAGTAACAGCAAATGTTAAATTAGCTTAGCTGTGTTGTTAAAGCTTAGTTATCATGACACAGGACTTAACAGCATTTTCTCCCTCCTGGTTATGTGTAAGGCAGCTTCAATGAAGCAAAACAGACAGGGATTAAAAAAGGATTACAAAAGAGACGCCAACATGGCTAGTGTAGATCGAAGCTGTGACTTATATGTTGACTAATTTATTATAACAGAGGCAAAACACAAAAATAAATTGAAAGAGAATTTTGACCGATAGTAGGGCTGGGCGATTAATCAAAAAGTAATCGAAATCGACATTCAGAACCTATAACTGATCCATTTTTCCAGGTCGATTATTTCTATGCTTCCCCTTTAAAAACACTACCGCGTGTGGAGTCACCTGACCCCGCTCCGTTATGTTACGTTATTCCGCCGACATGCCGAGCACGGAGAGCTTAAACAGTGAGACAACTGAGCAACTTGTCAGTGAACTATGAGGGCAAAAAATAAATAAATAAATAAAATAATCGTTCATTAACTGTATCCGAGTTAAAATGTTCAATTAATCGAGATTTTGATTTTAGGCCAAATCGTCCAGCCCTAACCAACAGCATTATTTTGTTACAAAAACTCTATTGACTTTGTGATGAATATAATTTTCAAGAATTAACTTTGGCCTCAATAATTCTGCAGTAATAATCTGACATCATGACAGCCCTAAATCAAACCTAATACATATTTCATACCACAGTTCTCTTTGAGAAACAAAAAAGGGGGCCAAAAGGCATAAAAAGTACACGCACACATAAAAAAATCTAACATTTTGGACTACTGCCAATCCAGCACATCTCTGAAGCAGAAATTACCTTCATACTTTAGGTATGACCACCTCCTACACTCGGCAGCGGCTGTCAGACCGTGCCTGGTGCCACAAGTAGAAACAGGGTTCACAGAAACAGAAAGCTTAGACTTGCATGTACTTTACACTTTTCTGTAGCTGCACACATTTTCTATTGTGCTAAACTGTTTTATGACTAATTCTAAATTAAGATCATGCCTAAACGCACTGAATATGGTTCAGGCGCAACCATGGAAATCCAATGGAAAAGTATCTGCTATACAGTGACTACTTTACAAGTCAAATCATCATCATAAAGCGCTTTGATGTTTCAAGTACGTAACTAACAAATATTCTAATGATTTCCTAGGAGTATCAATGACCGTATGAATGCTTGCATGAACTCAGTAATGTGTTTTAACATTCACAGCAAATACAAACATGGTCAGGACTCACTTAACACCAGCTTCTGTGAGTAAAGACAACTGGTGTTGGTAAATGCTAAAGACTTCACTTGCAATGAAATGCATTACGTGGTTAAACTATTACGTTTATTTAAACAGTGGAGCCAGGTTTTGGAGTTTGGCTCAGTTTAATACGCTGTATGTACATCAGGACACAGTTCAGAGCAGGAATCCCAGGAATGTCTGCAGTGTCCAGCACAGAGATGATTCATCTGAATCTCCCATCACGCCTCGAAACACGCGGGATACCAGCTGCTGTAGACTAACGGAACTGAAGAAAAAAGCAAGAGCAGAACAAAGAAGTACAAGCAAAAAAAAAGCAAGATGGAAACACTATCCTTGGCAAGGAAGTCAAACATTTGTGGTCAACATTTCTGGACGTACAGCATTTTTCAAATACTTGTGGCAAAAATTCCTGCATCAAAAATATGATGAAGATCTTCTGAGAAATAATGAATTATATTGAAAGGCGGGTGATCCGTCAACGGGGTCCCTGACAAGAAACTGGACATGGGAGGTTGTAGATTTACTCTCTTTCACAGGCTAACCAGTGTGTAGAGTTATTCTTCATTAAACTGCCTCTGACACATGCTGTGAGAAAGGATATGTTGACTTTAAAACAGGTCCAACACCTGATAAGACAAAACTGAAAGGAAGTAAGTGTAAAGTGATCATTCTGTCATATGTGAACACACCACAGCACACAGTGTGATCAGTTTAGTTCAATTAAGTTATAAAAGTAGTTGCTAATAAGTTTCATGATGCACTGATTCTGTCTTGTAACAGAGCTCACTTCAAGAGAAAAACAAAAAGAACATGAACTTTAAAACATGGAGAAACGTTTTTGACCATCTAATGCAGTGGTTCCGGGGGTGTGTGTGTGTGTGTGTGTGTGTGTGTGTGTGTGTGTGTGTGTGTGTGTGTGTATAAGAACAAAAGAGTTTAAGAACAAAAAACGCTGATTATTTTTTTGCAAATTAAAGTTTGTAATGAATCACTTTATTCTTTGTGTTTGTCTATGCAGAAAGAAAGTTGGGAAAAAAGTTAAAAAGTTTGGGAACCACTGATCTAATGCACTGGAGCTCTTCACACAAAAAAAATCTAATCAAATTAAAAGTGTGTGAATTTTGTAAAACTGATCTTGCGCGGCAGATGAGCACCACGGTGATGAGGGAGCCCTCCCATAGTAGGTGGTTCTTTTGGTATATTAGGCCAAATGTACTTAAAATTGCATCACATTTGTATTTAACTAACTGTCAGCTTGCATTTTCTGCAGACAGAGAAAGTGTGTGTATTTGTGTGCGCATGCATGAAGGGTGAGAAGTGATTGTGTGTTACTGCAGACACCGTCCACCTCTGTATTCTGTAGTTAAAGCTATTTCATGTTTCAGAGCTTCTTAACACAGTGTTTTTCCTTTATGAAAATTCATTATTATCCATGTCAAAATATGTACCTGCATTTTCTATATAAAAATGAGAATATATCAGAAATATGACGGAAAAACTAGCTTTCATGTTTGAGATTCATCGAGTCACTGAAGAAATCATGGGCAGATTAATTAATTACCAATTCAGCGGTTAGTTGCAGCCTTGATAAAAACTACAAATTATTTTTATGCAATATGATTGCACTAGAAAACAAATGTTTGGAGACACCCAAACACCCACCTCCCCAAAAAAGTCCTCACGCAGTCTTGAACTTGTGATGTTGCACACGGCTCTTACCAAACCTTTTATGGGTACGAGTGAATGCGTAGCTGCATTCACAAGCTGATTATTTAAAATTTAACCTCAACAAACAGTGATGCACGTCTTTTTAAAAAATATATATATATGCATATAAATTAGTTATTGAACACACTTCACCGATGATTTCACTTGCGGATAACTGGTTCTCTCTGCCCGACTCTGGCTGGATCGGCAGGTTGCAGGATGTGTGGCGCGTTATAAACGAGTGTTGCCAACAGGGACGGTGTAGAGTGCCCTCTGGTGGACAAACTATACAATGCCAACACTCATGACATGGTTGAAGGGTGTTTCGTTCATTTTTATTTTATTTTTGAAATATTCATTTATCGGCCATTATAAATGACGATACCAATAGTTTGGAAAATGCCTAATATCGGCCGATAATATCAGCCTGCTGATAAATCGGTCTGGCTCTATTAATAACAGACCTGAGCTTTACTTTGCAGAAGTCCATTCCATCAGCGTGCTGTGTATTACATTTGTTTCTTTGCGTTTCATTTTTTTCACCATTTAGTTCGTCTCGGGCATCTGAACACCACTCTATGTCAGACATTCCAAAGGTTTCTCAACGACTCTCTCACAACGTCTTCTCAAATGTTTCCAAATGATCAATATTCGGTGCCTGATGAACCGATCAGAAATATTCATACAAGCAAACGACACTGACAGATGTTTTAACACCAGAGAAATTCCGAAATCCACCACGACATATAAAAGAGTATAAAAAGAATAATAAAAAGAAAACTTAAGAACACCTCTAAGCAATCACACACACTAGGAACTCCCCAAAAACTAACTGGAGCATCTGGAATTTGAAAGACAACAATTCAGCTTAAGAGTTTTATTCAGGCCTTGGTCAGGACATAGGAATTATTCAAGATGTAAGCAGGCAATAACCCGGGGATGCAAAATGTGCTACAATACTATTCAATGGGATAACAAAGTTTAAAGATCAACTGGACAAAAGACAGCATCACACAAGATCTAGTGAAACACACTTAGCAACACTCGAGAATAATAGGCCATGACATCTATCTATTCACCTGAGAGCCTTAAAAACACTTTCATTTCATCATCAAGGAATACAAACAACCAGGAAAACGTTTACTACACAGTAATTATTGATTTTAAGACTTTGTCCTTGCCTTATGGAACATTAAGAGACTTTAATCGAAACAAATATACTATAGCTGACAGTTAGTGGACAGTGTAGGTACACAATATGTACTAAAGTATTGGGACAACTGACTATTACACCAACAGGGACCTTAATGACACTGCATTCAAAACCATAGACTTTAATATGGAGTTGCTCCCCCTTTACATCTATAACAGCTTCCACTCTTTTGGAAGGCTTCGAACAAGATTTTGGAGTTTCTGTGGGAATGTGTGCCCATTCATTCTGTAGCATTTTTTAAGTCAGACAGTGATGTTGGACGAGAAGGTCTGGCTCCCAATCTCCATTCCAGTTCATCCCAAAGGTGTTGGATGGGGCTGAGGTCAGAGCTATGTGCAGGACAGTTAACTCATCCAACCATGTCTTTATGGACCTTGCTTTGTGCACTGAGACACAGAAAAGATTCTTCAACAAAGTTGGAACCATGGTGTTGTCCAAAATCCCTTGGTATGCTGAAATGTTAGGAATCTCCTACACTGGAAGTAAGGGGGCACCTGATTTAAATCGTTCAGAAGTATGTCCCAATACTTTTGTCCAGATAGCGTATATCTGTACAGGCTCGTATTAGGGGGAAAGTGGCCTCATCAATACAGAACACCTACTACTGAACTAATAAGGCTGGCCTCCCTCACTAACCTACTTAAACAGAAATGTTAGTACCCTAGCGTTCCTCTGCACTGGACCAACATATTCATGTTCAGAAACACTTCAGACTACACTTACTCAAAAACTCATTTGTTAGCTTCGAGCTAAGTAGCTACTGAAACAACTAACCCATGCTGGGCTAAACAAATGGTTAGCTAGGTCAAATGCTAATGAAACAGTAATTTTGCAAAAAAGTGATTAAGAAAAGGACATTTCAAAATAGAAGTTTGTTTAGTTTTAACAAGCATTTAGGCTACAACTTGCTCCTTCAGCACCAAAGCTGGAGCTTATTTGTTTAAGCTCCAGGCTCTCAGAATAGTGCCAAGTTAGCTTGGTTTTAGCTCAGGATTTAAGCCTGAGACATGATGAAAGTAGAGACTTTAATGCTGGACTCGGTGGCTCTAAGTCTGTGTGTATATGAGTGTGTGGGTGTGGGTGTGAGTGTGTGTGTGCGTGTATGAGAGAGAGAGCTAACAGTGTGAAACTCTGATCAGAAACTCAACCGAAACTCCAAGAGTCTCAAAACAACCTGTTTTTCTGTCGAGCCAGTGAAGCTTAAACAAGCCCAAAACATGGTAAAACAGTTTGGGACTGACCTGGTAACACGACGTGGACTCAGTTAAGAGTCTGATTTCATGAATCCCCCGTGTGTGGCCGGTTATAAAGCTGGTTATAAAGTGTTAAAGTCGTTCATGAAAAGTCAAAACCCCTCCGAGGTAAAACCCGTCCTCGCCATGATAGAGCTCAAACAACATCCGGGCAACTCACAGCAGCGCCCTCTGTCGGTGCAACCCATTTCGAAATACACAACATGGACAAAAGTAATGGGAGGTGCATGTTTTTTTAGGGTTTCGACCAGGCCTACTTACTTCCACTGAAGCGCTTACTCTTAATGCTTCACCATACCAAGACATTTGCTTTCAACTATGTGGACACAGTTGAAAAACAGAAGAACCATTTCTATTCTAGCATGACTGTGTCCCAGTGCACAAAGCGAGCTTCATAAAGACATGCTGGAGGAGTTCAGTGTGGAAGAACTTGACTGGTCACAGAGCCCTGACCTCAAACCCATTCAGCACCTTTGGGATAAACTGGAATGGAGATTGCGAGCCACCCCCACCCTGTCTAACATCAGTGCCTGACCTCATAAATGATCTACAGAATAGGCCCACAGAAACTACAAAATCTTGTGGAAAGCCATTCAAGAAGAGAGGAAGCTGTTATAGCTGCAAAGGAGGACCAACTCTATATTTAAGTTTATTTATTTACCTGAATGTGTCCTCATAGTGTTAGTAACATCTTTTGATGTATTCGAATGCAATTTCATTAAAGTCCCTGTTGGTGTAATGGTCAGCCATCCCAATACTTTTGTCGATATAGTGTACATTTCTGAGCAAAAGTCCCGAGGCACCTCTCTTTCCTCATATTTTGCTTCCAAATAGCTCAGCACTTGATTTATAAAAAAAAGTAGTCTCCAGGCTTCCTGAAGGACTTTCAGAGCCTCTCATTTCCAGTCCGGTCCCTGAACCTGACCAGTTTCAGAGGAATGTTTCTGTTGGTTAAGACACACAGTGACCTACGTATGAATCATTCA
>JBBPDB010066778.1:0-10328 GCA_037974465.1 Brachypetersius altus | reverse complement strand
CGTCCCACACACTGCTCCCCGGCGCCGTGTTCCTGCTGCCCCCCGCTTCACTTGGTGAATGGGTTAAATGCAGAGGGTGAATTTTGTGGTGTTCACGTATGACCGAATGATCACTTTTTCACTTTCACTATATAGGTTAAACACAAAAACAGTATCTGTATGCAAATTTTAGTGCAAAATTTCCATACACATTTTGGAAAAAACAAACACCATCTTTTGTACAGACCCCCCCCCCAATGTGTTCAATTTAACAAATAAACTGCAACTGTGCATTAAATATCTGTGTCCTTGTTTTGATTTAGAAAACAAGGGCACCTTAAAAATGGTATTTAAGCTTTAAGCTGTCTTTAGACGTTTTTTGAACATATTACAAAACGTAAATGTAAATTATTTAAGTAAATCTGCTAACAAGCAAAAATAGATCACTGCTGCCAGACTAACTTAACGCATATACAGCTACCTGGAGAAAAGGAACCAAACTTCTGTCCAGCTATTCTCTGAGCTGCTTTTTCTTAAACAGGGCCATGGAAAGGACACTTGGCCATTCATACTATTCTGGTGGAAATTGTGAGTGTGACTGTGTGTGTGGAACAAGTGCCCACCTGCCGTTCACTACCCAATGTAACAGCAATCTTGCGTGGCTGTAGGATGAACCGTGGGTAAACCTGCATGTGCTTGTGGGAGGAGCTTATGACATTGCCGCTGCCGTCCACTGCTGATACATGTAGACTAACCACTCCCACCGCCTGTCCTGACACATGGAATCTCACTGAATATCTGTCCACTGGCCACACCTCCCTGCAGAACACACAACCAATCACCAGCCATCATCATACAACATACTACATAAGCTACAGAGAACAATAACAATATTCAATACAAGTACAGTTGCTCTGTAGCGTTACAACAGTGCTCTTGTCCCGCTGTACAGTATAAAACACTGGCCAAATTCTGTGGTAGGCCAATGAATAAAAAACATGATAAAGATTGATCATGCAAGAACACAACCGCAGTCTGAAATCCTTATCATTGGTTGTGTGGTGATGCAGAGTCAAATTCTAGACTTTAAGTTTTTTAACTTTTAATGCATTAGTTAACTGTGTCATCCTATTGGCGGTTACTTAATAGGTTACTTAATAGCTTGTTAAACATAATTATATTATACTATATTATAATATTATATAACATAATATAACTGAAGGTAGTTTTTATACGGATTATAAATTTAAAAAAATTCTGAACATACTGTATATTTAATTGTTAGCAAAGAATACTGAGTGTATTTTAGTAAACATTAAATGAGGGCAGTTAGTGGCCTGGTGCTTAGGGAGTCCCTGTGATCAGTGGCACCGCTGAGGTACCCTTGAGAAAGGTACTGTCCCCTACACATGGCTCTCCAGGTGCCGCACCGGT
This sequence comes from Brachypetersius altus, assembly GCA_037974465.1. NCBI lineage: Eukaryota > Metazoa > Chordata > Actinopteri > Characiformes > Alestidae > Brachypetersius > Brachypetersius altus. The sequence continues at coordinate 8,915 of JBBPDB010066778.1, read as the reverse complement.
GGCTGCCCTCTGCTTTACTTGGTGTTTGGGTTAAATATGGAGAAAAAATTTCACATTGCTCACACTGTGTGTGTTGAGTAACATGCAAATGTAGAAAAACCTCAACGTATGGCTGGTAGTGTATAGATATATGATAAGAAAGAGAAAGAGAGAAATATCTTTTCATTGTCAGATAATTAGTTGTGATTGCCAAAATGCCTATTGCTGTGTTATTTAAATCTTTTGTGGCCTACTTGTCAATCAAATGTGGTCTATATGTGCCTCCTGCACAACAAAAGGCACAGATATCTACCCTTCAGTTGCTACAATAATGGTTTCACAGACACAATGAAGACTCACTCCACAGTAACAATGGAGGAAGAGGGAATGAGTTTCAGCTGCATGAGTGTAAGGAAGGGAAGGAGGAAGGGCTGCCTCTGAGAATCTAGAACGCGCACTTGCACCACAGTAGAATGGCCCACCTCCACCTGCAACACACACACACACACACACACACACACAAACTCTTAAATGCATGCACATTCTTTTCATTACAAAGACTAGTTTGGCAAAATGTATAAAAAGTTCACTGGAACAGTAAACCATTTTGTATTTGTTAGGCTATACTGTAGGTCCCTGTCTTACTGTGTTCATCTAATACTCAGATTATGCTAAATGAGGCCAAATTTAACTTATTCAGTAACGTATTCAATGCATACAAATATGTTTCTGTTATTAAAGAGTCTGGCTTTGAAAATCAATGGAACTGAGTATTGTTCTAATACCGTTCCATTAGTCAGTTCAATTGGATTCTGAATTACTAAGGCTATGAAAAGAAGGGTGAAGATGGCACTATGTCCACAAAGTCGATCTGGAAGTCTAAGATGTCTGAGACGATGACAGAGACCACAGCAGGCTCAGGAGAGGTCAGGCAGAGGTCAAGAACCAGGAGAGATGAAAAACCAGCATGAAGAGGAGATATCTTCGAAAGAGAGCAGGCATTCTCATTTTATCAAACCTCATGATCCAGTTATTGCAGGAGTTTGCAATGTGCAAATGCATAGTTTGTGGCCTGCGATCAGTGCATTCATAGCTATACCATGTTGTTCTCCATTACCCTCAAATACACAATCTTATGATACAACCTGCACTACCACTCTGACATGTACTGTACCCTACACTCACCTGTACTATGCTAGTGTTCTCAACATAGGTGACGTTGGCCATGTCTTTGTCCTGTAAATGAACCAGAAAGTATCCAGAACCGTGCACCAGGGTCAAGCTCACCTAGAGAATGAGATAACATGGTTTAACGAACCTTGAGAAAAAGAAAAACAAAAGAACCCATAGAGGAGAGAGGGGTGAGTCAGTATTGCTCACAGTGACTTTAGGGTGGTTGTAGAGAGTGACAGAGCGCTGGTCCCACTGGACGTCTTCCACCAAGCACAAATTCACAGAAACAGAAATTGGTTTTAGTTTTTTGGTTTTATTTTATGTATTTTACATTTTGGTTTTAGGGCTGTAGCCCTCTAAAAACATTAAAATTGCATAGATATATTTAATGTATACTAGTGCTGCAACAACTTAAATGTCATGTAACTTAGAACGTTCCATTAAAGTTACTTCCAGAAACCTTTCATGTAGGATTCCCTGTTAGCTCCCTCGCTAATACTGATGTCGCTTAATGCTGTACTACATAAAAAACCCTTTAACCAATCATGGTCTTCTGTTGACCAACCTTTAAATGCACTAAATGAATGTTTGTTTGTGTGATCTGACAAATGTGGATCTTTATTACACAGTTCTTTATTACAGAAAATTACAATGTAATTACAATGTAAAAAAGTTATTTTTGTTGTTCTAATCATAAAACAGTACAGCAATAGAAACAAACACAGAAACAGAAAGAATACCCACCCCAGAAGAACTGAGAGTTACAGTCACAGTTACAGATCCTGTTTTTCCGTTAGACTGAAACACCTGGTGCCCTGTTCACAGTGCATTACAAATAATGTAATTTTTTGGGGGGTGGTGGCGTAGTGGGTAGGATACTTGCCTCTAGACCAAGAGGTCATGAATTCGAATCCTACCTTCAGCACACCGCCAATGGTATCCTGAGCAAGACCCTTAACCCCAAGTTGCTCCAGGGAGAGACTGCCCCCTGTAGGTAGGAATTGGAAGTCGCTTTGGACAAAAGCGTCTGATAAATGCCGTAAATGTAAATGTAAATGTAAATGTAATCAATGGCCGAAGCTGCACAAATTAACAATTTAAAGTACAAGAAAAATTCAGGTTGCAGGATTCTTCTGCTTTCTTAACAATGCAATGTTTTACACCAGCAGTTTTACAACATGCAGTACTATGTAAGAAACCACACAAGCAAGTCTAACTGAGCTTACTAACATCTCGACACAGTTTGAGGTGTGGGTGAAAGTGTGATTCAGGCATGCTGGTTGCATAGTGCTAATTGATAGGGTATAAGCTTCAGTTAATTGGTAACCACATTAGCCCTGTGGATCCAGTGTATGTCTAAAAAAGCCAGTTTCAGGTAACAATACAAATCCTGGCTGATCAAGTACAAGTGCTTTACTTCAATATTCTGGAACTGTGCAGAGTAAACACAGATGCGCGCACACACACACACACACACACACACACACACACACACACACACCCCATGCAGTGGGGAGGTCTGCCAGGCTCATGGTCAAGTGTGGAGGTAGGGAATAGAGAGAGGGGTCAGCCGTTGTCCAAGTTACTGTGCAGGAGGTGAAGTTGTCAAACTGTACCCCCTTCTGGTCAAAAACGGATAACTGCAACACTGTCTCCCTGCTACTGGATGCGGAGAACTGAGAGAGAGAGGTGACAGCAGTGTAAATAAATGAACACCACAAGTAAACACAACATTTATATTATCACAATATTTTATTTCCATCATCAGGTAAACAGTAATGCTAAGCAATGAATAAATAGACTGATTAACAACAGACAGCAGGTAAATAAATCATGCTTATTGAAGAAGAGACAGAGAGAAAGAGAAGAGCTACAGACACACTATGTGTGTGAGTGTTTGATGAGAGTACACACAAGTGAGAGGTGCACACGTTTGCTTCTTGTTTGTCTAGAGTTCTTTCTGCTGCCTGTTTTACAGTTACAACAATCTGTCCAAACCCGATAAGCCATGACTGTTTACATGTGGCTCGTTTTGATTCATACATTATTTCCCAAATATCGGTCGAGCTGGGGTCAGGTTTAAATCTTATAGAAAGCCCCCTTTAAAATAAAAAACATACTGTACTCTGGTTTCATTTCAGATCCTCATGTGAATGGGATGTTACACAAATAACATTTTCATTCAGTGTCGGTATGAAGAGCCATGATGAGGAACAGACAATTTTCCTGGTGATTACTTTGGATATTAATGGCCACTGCTTTCATTGGCCATCTCAGGAAAGGGAGCATGAGTGGCTGGACATTTGCTCAGTGTGATTCAATTTATGAATCTGAACAGCCTGTAGAATTAGTAGATAAACAGCACAGACTTCACATTTGACAGTTTCCGAGTTGGTACATGTAGTGACAAATGACGTCTATGGATTAGAGAACTCAGTTGTGTTTACTTTAAACATCTAGAATGCTGGTCTCATGTTATCAGAAACTGCTTTCTAATCTAATGATACCTAATATTTTATTGCTGCTAAGTCGTATTTCGCCAGGTTAGGTTCAGTTTTGGATATAATAATGAGGGTTGTGTTGCATCAGTTGTAAAAAGCTTGACTGAACTGAATTGAAATACAACAATGAATCAAGATGGCAATTTAGTGCAGCCAAAAGAATGTTTGTAATCCATTTGTTTAGACAAAGCAATCGTTATATCCTATAAAGTATTAAACAATAGAGGTTAAGGATTAAGGCAGAGAAGATCTGAATATCAGCACCACAATAATGTTTGTCTGCATGATAGATTTACTAAACTGTATCATATTATTTTGTCATTTTTATTCAGAATCTAAAAACATCTATCGCTGTTACTATGCTGTATTTTGAATAATGTTATCAGGAAAAATGCCTTACTCAGCACTCTGCGTCATGACGGGCTAGCTTTTGTCAGTTTTTAATTTGTTCTTGTGGGTTGTGTTGAGTCAGGCTGGGCCTTAACTAAAAATGGTTCAGACCCAAATTTTGATGATGTGGGACGGGTTCGGACACAATTCAAACCCAACCCTGTGGTTTTAGCCGTGTCCTATCAAATTTGACCAATCTTGGGATGGTTTCAGAGAGAGAGCGAGAGAGAGAGACATACAAACAGACAGACAGAAGACAGATTTCTGCTCTGCTCTAATTAAATCGTATAGAAAATCTAAGCTACTTGCTGTAAGTAAAGAGACGCCCACTTCGTTTAGAGAACAAATACAGCAGAAGAAAACTTTTCAGGCTGCTCTTTTCAGAAAGCACACCCTGAATGTTTACCTAGGTCAACATATTTGCAGAACGTATTTGAGTACTAAAACCACAAATAGCTTAAAACATGTTTTGACAGAAGAATTGCCTGGTGCAGCACCTGGCAAGATCTCACGAGTAAAACAACCTCGCACACATAGACACAGTCATACCACTCAGGATGTTGGTATGCTGTTACTATGGAAACTGGCATCACTTTTCAATTCACATCCATGTCAACTTTTCAAGCCGCACATGTCATTCAATTGGATGAAAAACTGAAGTGGTAGCGGGCGTGCAAGAGAGAGAGAGAAAAAAGAGAGAGACTGAGTAGCACCTATGGTGAAAGTAAGTAATACTCTAAAATGAAGTGTAGACGAAAGCAGTAAGAGAGAGAGAGAGAGAGACAGACAGAAATAACACAAGCATCACTCACCAGACTAGATGGGTACAAAGAATGTGGGCAAGAGTAATGACGGGAGGATGGAAGGATGGATGGAGGGCGAGAGGAAGAGGGTAGAGGAGAGAGAGAAAGACTACCTGGAACTCCACATTCCACCCTCACTCTGCTCTCCTCTACCAAGGGCATCTCATTCAGTGAACCTGCGGTATTGCCGCACTTGAACACCAACCACTACACACAAACACACACGAACAGGCAGCCACCATTACCACCGTATACCATAGGCCTGATGTTATTTGTGGCAACATGTGACTCTACAGTAAAAAAGAGGTATTTGCTGAACTAAACAAGGCTAGAAAAGGAAAATTCAGGACCAAAAAGATTAAATACTTCCCTGTCTGGCCTACTACAGTACTGTGCAAAAGTCTTAGGCACCAGGTATTTGATGGAGCTGCAAGTAAAACTGGGCTTCCATGAGGAAAGGAAATGGTTATGGTTAAGCGAACACTTTGCCAAGCATAAAACCACCATTTACTGTATTAAGGTTGTTTGTATTTGTGTTTTAACACTAACTTAACACCACTGTCTAACAGTAAACAGCTTTTAAGCATAATTTTCTCAGGTGCCAAAGACTTTTGCACAGTACTGTATGCTGCTGGTTTAAGCTTAATTAGAGAAGCCAGGCAGCAGGGACAAACATCTTCTAGGGCTGAAATATCCACCTCTGAACCTAGTTTCCTAAAATTTCCAGACACATTTAAAAAGCATGTATCTGGTAGAGAGAGCATTTAGACTGATAATCACTATAAGATTTAAAAAATCTGTAAAGAACTGTAAATAATATTCAGTCTAGAACAATATTTAATTTCTGACCTGTTCCCCAAGTGCAGTGCAGGTCACACGGTACATGTGCTGGGGAAGCCTCACTTCTGTTAGACTCAGTGCCTCTATGGTGCTGCCTCCTTCTGGTTGGGCCAGGGCACTGCTGAAGAAGCGTTCTGGGGCCAGGGGCCAAGGCTGTGGGCCCCTCTCGAACACCATTAGACGAGAGGAGCCCACAGTGAGGAGAACATCTGACACCAGGGCCTGAGGAACAGAAACAAACGTGGCCTTATAAAGTCTTATTCAGGTACTTGAGCTAGATTTACCAATGAAACTATGCGATGTTATTTGTGAGATGTGTTTGGCTGATTTGTAGAGGAAAGAGTTTCAGTCAGGACACCGCAGGACAAACTCAGTAGCAACAAGACGCTGCAGAGACAATTACAGAAGCCCAGTCACTTCAGTTACTCCTGTCAGACTGTTAAAATCTGCTCACACTCCAGATTATAAATCACTGCACAATTAAATCTTTCCAAAATGATTACTGTCAAACTAAAAAAACTAGACACACTACGGATTCATACCAGATTAAAATCACTCTCAAATATAAATGTAAAACTGAAAAAATATATACACTCCAGATTAATACTGGTTTAAATCACTTGACAAATACAACTGCTAGACTGTGTATAAACTGCACACACTGTAGATTCATCCTAGACTAAAATCACTCCACACCTACTATAGAGTTGTATACTGTTAAATGAGCAGATCTTGTCAGTAATCATAGAACAAGATAAAATCAAAAGATATAGATCAGTAACGTTATAGCAAATGTGTGCAGAAGACCACTATTCTGTATCTGTATCCTGTGTGTCTGTTATTAGCAGCACTGAGTTTCACTAGCAGACAAATTTAAGTATGTTTAGTCTTCAGAATGTTTTGTAGTCACATTCAATATCAATGAAAGTAGTTCAACATCAGTCACTTGGTGACATAACATGAGTTCCACATGTGCTCCAGTTTTACTGTCCCTGACTGCAATCACATATTCATCACCTTACCTTCAGGGGACTGTAGGCAGCCAGTGTTGCTGAGCTGCTAATGTTGCCCCCTTCTGTTTTAACAGTAACAATCACACGTGTGTGGCCCTGTGCCACAGCCTGTAAACGCACTCCTCCGCAGAAGTCACTACCAGGACTTAGAGACCCTGGGGGAGGATGGAAGAAAAGAAGATAAAAAGCTTTAGAGAAATTAATGGAAAGCAGTATGATGTGAATGTATGTGTGTTGGGGGTTGGCTCTTACTACATGGCCTTCAACATAGCATCATACTCAGGCTGCAAGCTTCAGTTAACAGTAAGAAATACAGTTGCAATAACAGTTCAACTTCAAGGGTAGAAGGCAGGTTAAAAGCTAAGCAACAGACACAGTGGACATGGACATCTCAACCACGTATTACTACTTTCTTAAATTTCAATTGACTGGAAAACTGGAAAGTTCTTAACAGAAAACTCTTCTTTTACCTGAAACAATCCCACTGAACATATACAATCATGCTGTTAACTGGTGCAAAGATTTGCACTAAACGTTTTTAAGCAAGAAGATTATGGTTAACTGTGCATGTACTTATGGTCCCAGAAATGGGTGACGACTTCTGAAGTGTATTTTTATACACCTTTTCTTTTTATACAAATATTGGTATACTTACCCAATTCAGCAAAATGGTCCTGTCCTATTGCTTAGGGACAATATATAAAGCTAAACTGTCTGCATTTCTTTAGTGTGACGATAATTAAGCTGAGAGCATCTGAAGGAACAGAAAAGGTCTGCACCTTTTTAAAATAAATGCCAAACCATTTATAATCTCATTAATTGGCCTCGCTCTCTCTGGGTGGGGGTGGATGGCCCTCCCCATCACCAACCAACTATGCTAACCTAAGAGGGCATCGGTTAGCTGATGTAACAGGATTGGCAATTTTTCTCCAAGTGTGATGACTTATCCAATGACTTAGTGCCTTTAGTGGAAGTTCAAAAAGATAACTGTAACCATAACACGACAAATATTATATTTAAATTAACGTTCACAGTGCATGGGTGTGTTTTTATTTAAGTTGCCCACACAAAGTTGTTCTACATTTGGTTAGCTTAGCATTCAATGAAGGAAAGTTCAATGAAACGTAAAACAAATCATTTTATTGTTTAGAATCAAGAGGAAGATGTGAAGAACTACCTAAAATACAATTCTAAGGCAGCCCAATACTACCTTGTTAAAGCTAAAATACCCGTTTTTATAGTGTAGACCTGTGTTGGGGTAACCTAGTGAGTGGGAATTGGACTGATGGAACTAATGGAAAAAACAAACGTTTTAAGTGCTGATATTTAGGACAGGGTAGGGGCAAGATGTACCTGATGTGAGTGTGAACACTCCCGCTGGTTCTGTGTGGACATGCAGAGAAAGGTGAGAGCAGTCTATGATTGACAGAAAGCTTTTGTTCCTGCCAAGTGCAGAGGGTGTGAAGGGGTCATGATGCACATCAGGGTCAGTATGTGTCTGAGAGTCTGTCGGAGGTGTCCTGGAGGCCCCACACAGCTAGAGGAAGGTCTATTGTCTCCCCAATTGTACAATCACCTTGTCTGGGCATCAGTTGCAGCCAGGCAGGACTCACAACCAGCACCTGAAAGCGCGCGCACACACACACACACACACACACACACACACACACACACACACACACACACACACAGAGGATGGTTCTAAATATATATACACAACAGCCATTGGCAAACATGCAGTATCACTGGATAAAAAAGTCAGAATCTGTGTTTTTAAATTTGATAATTGTTTTTTTTTTTTTCCAATTAATGTGTCTGAAAAAAACAGCCAACTCTACTCAACTTGACATTTGTATTAAACAGAGCGAAGTTCATTATTTAGTATATCAATATATTACATTACATTCCTCTGGCAGCACTTTTATCCAAAGCGACTTACAATTTCAGGAAACATGTTTAAGGACAGTGTGGGAACCAGAGGAGAGCTTTAAGTGCTAAAATGTTGCTCACTGGGCTTATGCAATGCAGTGGCTACCAGTGACGAACAATTAGTGGTAGAGAGTCTGCGTAGGCTGTGGCAGTATGAGACCTGAAGTACAGGAACAGGAGACTGGCCTTGTCAGCTTTGTCTGCCGTATGGCATTTACATTTACATTTACATTTACGGCATTTAGCTGACGCTCTTATCCAGAGCGACGTACATCAGTGCTTAAGAA
>JBBPDB010066747.1:0-10329 GCA_037974465.1 Brachypetersius altus | reverse complement strand
CTGGCTCACCTCTTCCACCGGGCCAGGGACGGCTAAACGAACCGCGCCCGGGCACAGAGCACTCACACTAGTCAAACGAACCGCGCTTTGGTGGTCAAACGCACTCGTGCACGGTTCAAACCGCCTGTGTGAGTACACCCTTGTGTTTATCTTCCTGATTGTGTGGTACTGCAATGCAGAGGGGCATTTAATTTATTTTAAAGCGTTATAGAAAATAAATTAACGCAAATAGTCAACACATTATTTTTAACAGCACTAGTATATATATATATTTGCTACCCTCTTTTATTGGTTACTTTTAGGTAGATCAGGAGGGTTTGGTTTGAACTAAATTCTACAGGTTAGATATTCAGGATCAGACTCAGATTAGAGAACTTTTTTTGCAGTGAGGTGTGGAGTCTGGACCTGTCGTCGCCGGCCATTCGGGCATTGCCCTCTGTGGGGTGTGAGGAGGTCGTGACCCTGCCGCCCCGCTGCTGCGGTGCTTGCTCGGGGCCCAGGCAGCGGCGCAGGTGCTGGAGCTCCTCCTCGTACTGAAGCCGCTGGAGCTCCAGAGCAGAACGCTTCTCCTCCTCGTGCCTCCGTTCCAGAGTCTGCAGGACACACTGCATCGGGTCTGAGGGGCGAGGGAGAGATCAACAAGAGCTATAGGACCTACAAGAAGTGATTTAACATCTCCTACATTACTGAGTAATGACTGAGTTCCTGTAATGAATTCTTCAGTTCTGTTCCATGACCTGTTCTGCTGGTTAGTGTTCTGAGGGTGTTTGGAGTCTCACCACTGCTGCTGAGCGTCTTCATCATGACCTCAGTCTGGGCGTACTCATAGTTGAAGCTGGTCTCACTGGAGCCCTGACTGACTCTGTCCAGATCCATGTCCAGCTGCTCCACACTCAGCGCCGCCTTCATCGCCCCACCCACCTCGCCGTCCGGCCCGGGACGAGGCCGCGGCTTCGGCAGGTTTATCCTGAGAGGAGCGGAGGAACCACACCAGACAGAAAAGACCAGAGTTTACAGCTAATAGCTACTCAATTACCTCCCTAAATATTTACCCTAAATATTTAACTACCTACCTGTCTATCAAACTACAGACCTACCGACACCCCCCCCCCCACACCCCCCTCCCTCTATCTAGATCAGGGGTGTGGAGCTCCGGTTCTGGAGGGTCGGTGTCCAGCACAGTCTGATGGTTCTCCTCCTCAAACACATTCACCAAACCTGACAGTTAACTGGGAGGAGAACCAGGACGTGCTGGACCACGACCTCCAGAACTGAAGCTCCACACCCCTGATCTAGAAGATCACACCTCACATCAGTGGACATGGAGAAAAAACAAGGACCAAACCTGAAGAAGTGGTTGTTACCCCAGAGGATGCGGTCGCCATGGTGAAGCTGGACTGGGTCGGAGACCTGGGGGCCATTCACACAAGTGCTGGAAGCACACACACCCACACACACAGATACACACACATACACAGACACACGCACAAACATATACACGCACGCACGCACAGACACACACACGCACGCATGCACAGACACACGCCCACACATGCACATATACAGACACACACACGCACACACAGACACACTCACAAACATACACACACACACATACACGCACACAGACACACACACACACATTACAAAAAAAGCATAGAGAGAAACACACCTGCACTGTTCCTATTCACTGTTAGGAATATATTATACTGAATGCTGAGTGGGTGGAATTCCTTTATCTAGAACTTGCAGCCTGTCAGTAAAACATTTGTTCACATTTTTGTAATTTAATCTCCTCAGTGTGACAGAGATCAGACAATCTGACAGGAAACAGGAGTTTTACACCGACAAGGAGATTCAGAGTAAAGTGTACATGTGAGCAGGACTGCAGAATTCAGAGCTTGTTCCCATTACATTAGGTCAGCAAAAAAAATTAAAAAAAACAGTTTTTCATGCTGATTTCAGATCTGCTTTTTTCAGTCACATCAGCTTTTTGAATTCTGAGTAATATTAGATCTGCATTAGACTTGCGTGGGTTTTTTATTAAACTGCAGCACCAATCAAGAACTGTTTTCAATATAAGTCAGAAAGGCAACACTGTAGCATAGATATAATGATCAGTGCCAGTCAGCTATCACTGTTTCTTCAAAAACACTCAGCATATGATGATTATATGATCATTATACCAACTATCATGCAGTACTAGCTTTATCACAAACACTGTACATGTGTGAGTGTGTGTGTGTGTGTCTGTATGTGTGTGTGTGTGCGTGTGCGTGTGTCCATGACTTGCGTTGTTCTCTAGGGCTCATGTATTGTTGGGTGAGGTGTTGGCAAGTTATTATTTGGACAGTTGTTGTATAGATGCTCTGACTGCAGTATCTTGGTTAAATAATTTACTCGGATTTAAGCTGTTTTTCAGGTAAGAAACAGTCGTGGACTTCTTAAGCACTGATGTACGTCGCTCTGGATAAGAGCGTTTGCTAAATGCCGTAAATGTAAATGTACTCAGACTAGAAACATATTAAGTAAGGAAATAGTACAACTAAAAAATTATACCCAAAATAAAAGTCTACTAAGAGAAGAAGTTTAAGTTAAAATAGAGCACTCTGTACAGTCAGTAGAATAAAACAGTTACGTCTAACTTTATCAGAAGATTGAATTGTGAAATTTCGAGAATGCAGTTATGAAGAGAGAAGTATTGGGAATAGAAATGTATCGCACATCGGTAACAGTATTGCACATCAAGATATATTGCACAGTATTATGATAGTTTAATAAAGAGCCTGTCTGCCTTGTCCCTGCTGCCCCCAAGGTAAATCACGGATGCGGGTTCCCCCCATCGTCCGTGACAGGTTTAATCCAGAAAATCTGCCTTTTGTGTCCACATGGGGACCAGCAAAATCTATTTCCCTTTCTTTTTTGCTTAGTGTGTGCCTTAAACCAATAAAACACAAATACATACAAAACATTGTGTGAGGACTGTTAGCTCAATCAGAATAAAATCTTACAGAGTGAGACGAGACTAAACCTTTTCTGCGGTGTATTCTGTGTGTGAGACGGAGAAGAGGACGCACTCAAGGCTCCTAAAATGGATGTATTTGGTGTTTGGTTTGATGGTTTGTTTGTCAGTGATGGATTCGGAGAGCACTGGAGGTGACTGTTGTGTTTGTAAGAGCAGATTAAAGTACTGGAACAACCATCAAAGTCAAAGTTTTGTACGACAGACATCGTCCTAAAAATGTATTTCAGATTCAGCTCCAGTCCCATTAGGAGCAAGCTGAAGGCATAAGCAACGTAAAGGGCAGCCATTTCCACACATATAAAGAATCGGCTGTTAGAGGACACAACAGCAGAGGATACTTTTAGCCCTTAGGTGCCGGTAGTCACCCATGAAGTCAAAAGCATAGTTTACATCAAAGTTGATCAATTCTTATTCATGGCATTTTAAAGAGCAGCAGATAAATGTTGTTAGGAAAGATGACAGATTTGACGGGACACTACAACAGAAACTAAACGTTGAATTTAAAATATTTAATAGGGTTTCTATGAAATGAAAAATTTTAATTAATGGCAGCAAAGAACAATCGTATAACAAAATAATTCAATTTTAATAGTAGAGCAACATTGAGGTTTTTGTTTCAGTTTCTAAAGGTGGAAACCTAAATAAAAGAAGACTAAATACTAACGCTTGCATGAAAGTGTCTGTAACTCAGTTAGACCTCTGATAACTAGTCTGTAGGGAGCAGTATTAATACATTCATCCTGGATGAGGGCCTTACAATCAGCTGAAAGCCCTTTTCTAAAGCTCCTCTTGTTTCTTTTGTTCAGTCTCTCCCTCTCTCTCCCACGTTGTCCTTCCATGTACGATGTTAGTTTTTCTTAAGCTCCAGCAGACCAGAAAAGCCCTGGATAATTCTTTCTCCATCAGCTTTTGGTTCTGCATTAGCGGCTGAATGCGAGTTAAAAGAGCCTGATATTGTAAAGAAATAAGGATAATGAAATTTAATTAGCTGTCGGTGTAGCTGCCACTGAAAGGATCATGAAGGGCTGCAGTTCAAGGTGAATAATTCAAACAGACTTATTCATTAGAGCTTGTGACTATGTTCATCATGAGGTACCTTGAGTAATATATTGATTCGTGTTCTATAGTGTTTGCTATTCAAATATCTGAAGCGTAGCAGGCCAAGGGTGCTGATGCACTTTGCTGTGATGGGTCTGAACTGCAGTCTTTTATTTAAAAAGGTAGAAATGTCTTTTAGGAGAAACATCTGCCGGCAAAATGGATTTGATTGGTAAATAAGTGACTAAGCCACAAATGGTACACAGTATAATACATGTTTGGCATAAATATGCATGTGATGAACAAAATACAATTTTCTGTATGACATACACATTCGACAAAAACACATAGAAAGAAAAAAACCTCATGCCACTATAGTAGCCTCTCAAAAGATCCGCTCCAGGACCAGGTCAAGACCCTGAGCAAAGTCATTACCTTTATAAAGGGACTAGTGCCTCTTGTGGTGCTGTAACTTTTAGACTTTAGGATCTGCTTGTAATCATATGGAAGCATTTGGAGACATTTGGACATCTCCTGTTTGCTTTTTCCTCTTCATGTCTGCGTTTAGCTTGTGCTACGTTTAGCATCCAGATGCTCAGGGGAATGCTACACCATTAAACAAATTATTGACGGACAAGCCAACGATGCTTGCGGTATTTTACATCATCCAGTCTGTGTTAATTCCTGAGGACAGCCACAAAAGGTCATGGAGATGCTGTGACAGGTGAGTGGAGGAACGAGGTCATGGCGGTCATGACAGAATGTGTCAGAGTGCAACATTATGGCTTTCATTCAGGAGTGACAGAAGTGCTGACCTAGTGTGGCCTTTCCTACCTGACACTACCTGGAAGGCCAGGAGAAAGCTGCAGGGCTCGGGGGGATTGGGATGAGAGGATCTATATTTGTCTGAATTTGTCTGAAATTCATGCAGAGCATCATTGATGTATGAGTTTACACCTTTCCTGGTGGTGGAAGACCCGTACACTGCACTCTTGTTGATATACTGCACATTTTGATTTATATAACAATCGTTCATTTGTAATATTTATACTATTACATAATTACATAAAAAGGCAAAAAGTCAGCGACAGGTTTTACTTCTGCAAACACAAAAAGAAACCGAGGCTGAAAAGGTTTAGAAGTGAAAGTGGCATTTTGAATCGGAAAAACGTTCCTGTGGGATCAGTCTCTGTGTGATCAGTCTCTGTGTGATCAGTCTCTGTGGGATCAGTCTCTGTGTGATCAGTCTCTGTGTGATCAGTCTCTGTGGGATCAGTCTCTGTGGGATCAGTCTCTGTGTGATGTCAGGGCTGTGACTGGGACGGCTGGCGGCTGGTAGAGGTCACCCATGTTCTGTTTATGTTGGGCCTTTAATGGTTGGCTGTGTAGATAATGAGTCACAGCTGAGTTTAGCTTGAGTTTAGTGCTTGATTTTGTTTACTGGTGCTTGGGTTTGGGAATGTGGGTATTTAAGGGAATCTGTGCTCTGTGTTCAGGTGGTGGTCAGCCGATTTTGAACCATCCTTTGGTTTTTGTTGTTCAGTGTGTAATAACTGCTGTGACATATTTATCATTTGTCTGAAATAACAGATTACTTCTAGAGAGCGCAGCGCCTCAAAACTAAAGTATAATTCTGTTCTTTCACTGATAGCCATGTCTACCTGCTGACAGCACTTCAGCCTTCCTGTTTACTGATGACCCAAATCATAGTGTACGAACAGAAAGACAAATGAAACATCCATTCAACAGCTGGCTGTTCGTCCAACAGGAGCCTGCTCTCCTGTGCAGTAACACCAGCGCCGGTAATGTTCCTGCTATAACAGCATGAATAATGACCAGCTCAGCTCCAAAGACCTGAAACGAGTGCAGCCTGGAAAAATGAGCTGAAATTACTTGTTAATCCCAAGTTTAATAATGGCACCTCACTGTTTTACACAGAAGGGCATAAGCAGTTGGGTGTCTGAAATCCGAAGAACTGTAGAGTTATTGAGTCTGGCTTTAATGGCTGTGAGCTGTGAGAGGCTTCCACCACCACTGGCTCCCTGAACATCTGCAAACCATGATTCAGCCTCTGCTCATACGTGTGGTCACATGAACAGAGAACCGTTCTTCCCAGGATTCGCTTTTAAGATGTTTTCTCTCTTTCTTTTCCCTCTTTTTGTCTTTTTTTAGCTGATAATAAAGAGGAAGACCAGGTTCTCAGAGGCTATAAACTCCTACTGGCTTTCTCCTCTTTAGTAGAATTAGACGGAAGGTCATAGAAGAAGAAACAGAAGTGTGTAGCCCTGTGGGATTTTAGGGTCATTTGGTTTCAAGAGATTTTTATTTAAATTTTTATCTTGTTTGTTTACCTTTAAAATGTGAATGTTAATATGTTAAAACTGTGGAGACAATGTTTATTTGAAAATAATTAAGTTGTAAAAATGCTGTTATGTGGCCAATCAGAGATGGGGTTGGAGTTTGGGGTGGGGCATGCATGCGTGCCGCGTGCAGGAGGAGAGGAGAGGAGAGGAGAGGAGAGATGAGTAAAGAGTGATTGAGTGATTGAGTGACACGGATAAACTGTAAAGTTGGCAAAACGCCGAGTTTGGGGTTTAAGGTACATGTGTAGTGACAAACAAACAGTTAGTCACGGCTGGACATTCTGCCTGAACCGAGTAGTGTCACACACGAGTTAGGAGGACTACTTTGGCTAAAAGTGTCCTTAGAGGATAGCGTGAAGCTAGTCAACCAGACTGGGCTCGTGATGGAGGTGTTTGGGCTGGGCCTGCTCGGACACTAGCTCAGTGCGCAGACCAGCAGATCCCGATCCTCGACGACAGATCGTGTGGCTGTGACGACGACGTCCGTTTACCTCAGCACCGCCAGCTCTGCGAGGCTACCGAGAGAAGGACGACGTTTGTGGCAACAGTGAGTTTTTTTTTCTTGCGTTATGGCGTGAAACGGCCATGTTGTTTTAGGCCTCTCCGCTCCCAAGCCACGCTACAGGCCTGCACCAGCTCTGACTCCGTCTTTGGTTGGGTACCCACTTTCAGTAATTTTCCCACTAGCTCAGTTTAGAGTTATAAACTGCCGGCTTTAGGACAGAATCTAGCCAAGGGGTGTTATTTTGGGTGTGCTAAACATACGGGTAACAGTGAACCGAAGTATTTTTGAAGAGCTGAATTGAATGAGAGAAATAATATTTAGTGTGTGTTGAAGCATATTATGTAATATATGTATTGTTGCCTTGGTATACAAACCTTTTAGTTCAGTAAACAATTTAACTTCATGTTTGGTGCATATGTGCATATTTCACTTGGGTAGTTCATGGTGCTAGTGCACACTGAGTTTAAGGTTTAAACGTGAAATCACAGGTAAGAATTCTTAAAAGGTTTAAAGCCATGAGAGGCACCTGACTCAAGAGAAAAAAGAAATAAAAGTATTTACAGTAGGTGGTAAATAAGAAACAGACTGGATTTCAAAGTTATTCATTTGTTTGACCTTTATTTTAGGTGTAAGCTGTACATAAGAAAACCTATTGCTGTAATAGCTGTGTAAAGAATATGTCAAGTGAGTTATAATTACCTAAAATAGTGCATTACTTAATTCAAGAGAGAGAGATCTCTCGCCACACGTGGATTCGGGGAGCGCACTCCAAAACATAGCCAGGACAGCTAGGGGGCACTACACAGACAAAACACAATTCACAAAATATATCCTGCAGAAATCAGCAGTAAATAGACTATGATACGAGGGGCGCTAGAGAGCACCACATGGTGTGGACATAAATTCAGAGAGCTCCCTCAAAGCCTCGACAAATTTGTTTTTTCTTCTGTTTTCATCGTGAAAGTTTGCTCGCTACTATATAGCAGTGAAATGAAGAAGGCTAAACTCAAGAAAGACGATTCTTCGGCTTCCTCAGGTAATTAGCCGGCCGAGAGACTACCGTCTGGTGAAGGCGAGGCGGATGGTGATGTCCGCTCGGACACAGATTCAACCATCATTCTATCGCTGATTCAAACTATGAGTAATAGTATGAATGACAGATTTAATTCGCTGGAAGCTACTTTATCTCAGCTGCAAACGGCACTTTCTGAAACCACCTCATGTATTTCTGATCTTGAGGGTGCTAAAGCTGAGCATGAAGCCCGCATTTCTAAGCTGGTGGCCTCATGTCAGGAAATTCTTGCAGTTAACAAGGCCCTGCATGCTAAACTGGACGATCTCGAGGGTTGCTCTCGTCGAGCGAATATCAAGATTTGACGGAGTGAAAAAGAAGCTAAGCTTCGGCTCGGTGCCGGAGGCTGAAGATTTTGTGAAGTCCATTATATTGCAGGGCCCTCCTTGATCTGCAGTTCGGGACTGTTTCTCAGTGCTGAGACCATTGCTGAAGGTCTTAAACTTTTTGTTTATGGGCCTTTTCAGAACGTTGTGAGAATAGAAAAAAAGGGGGGACACTTACAGATCATTCACGGTCTGTAATCGGATTATGTTATACATGTAGTTCTTAACGCCCCTGTTTGCATGAGATCATCATATCGGTCTAAATAGTTTTTTTAAAATAATTTTATAAACAGTGTTATATCTGATAACAGAGTTCTAAATCCGTAGCTCAGGCTTATCGAGCAATTGCTTTCCTGATATTTTTCGGCTGGAGGCTGCGAGGGAGCCCTCCATTTCTCTAGTTTAGGTTATCTTGATAGATAGGTTCACTCCTTATGCTGCCCAGCAGCTCCACTGTTCGTATGGGGCCTTTTTCCCAGCTTCATTTGGGGAAGCTGTTGATAAGGGAAGGGTGGGTAATGTTTTCTTTTTTTTTCATCGCTCATGAAGTTTGTTGTGTCTGTGTACCTTCTTCACGGGTTAATATCTCTTCAAATTCACTTAAAGCAGCCACTACATTGTTTATAAATATTATACATTATGACTTGTACTAGGTCTTCATCTAAAGCTGGCAATGTCACCCTTGCCAGCTGGAATGTCCGGGGATTGAATAATCAGTTTAAAAGAACCAAGGTTTTCAACTTATTTAAAATCTATTGCGGCTGACATATTATTTTTACAGGAGACGCATATAAGCCACTCTGAACAAAGGAAACTGAGATGCAGTTGGATCTCTCAGGTATTCCAGTCTTTTTTTTCATCCAAGGCCAGGGGGGTAGCTATTTTAATTCGTAAATCTGTTCCCTTTAAGCATGTCGACTATCAGTGATCCTAATGGTCCTCAACTCATGTCACTCTGCTGAATGTGCATGGACCTAACTTTGATGACCCTACTTTTTTTTGCAAAGTTTTTAATCTTCTGCCAACCAATATAAACACACATCTGATAATAGGTGATGATTTCAATTTCGTATTAGACCCTGTTTTGGATAGATTTCCCTCACGCGCTGATATATCTTTGACTAACTCTGTCTTTGCTCTTAATGATCTGATGGCTTCCCTTGACCTTGTTGATATCTGGAGATTAAAATATATGCAGTACACCTTTTGTTCGCAGGTTCACAAACCATATTCTAGGATAGATTTCTTTTGAATTGATTCTACAATAATTTTGTGTGTTAAATTAATTAAACATCATAATAGAATTGTTTCTGATCATTCAGCAGTGAAACTTTCCCTAGATTTGTCAGAAATAAGGCCCAGCTATAATTGCCGGTTTAATCCTACCATGCTTTTGGACTCTGGGTTCTGTGAGCATTTAGCAGAGTTGCTTGCTGAGTTTCTCAAATGTAATGACACGGCGAGGTTTCCGATTCAATATTATGGGAAACTCTGAAGTCTGTCCTCAGAGGACATATTATTTCTTATGAATCCAGTCTTAAAAAACAGAGAGAAACGTCTAGAAATCGATCATCGTCTTTCTCAGTTAGAACATGCATACAGAGTCTCCACGGATTTGGATTTGCTTAATGAAATTGCAGCACTCAAATTGGAATACAACTCGATCCTTTCAAACCAAGTTAATAACATGTTGTTAAAAGTTAAGCAAAAGCAATTTGAACTTGGCGATAAACCAGATAATTTGTTTTCTCGCCAGCTAAGAGGGCTTCAAGCCAGTAGAGCAATTCATTAAATCAAAAATAAGGAGGGGGTCTTTTTAACGAATCCCGCTGAAATTAACAATACATTTAAAGAATTCTACAAAGAATTCTACAAATCAAGGGCTGCTCTGACCCCTCAGCGCTAAATAATTTTTTTCATTCATTGTAGAGCTGCACAATTAATCGAATTTTAATCACGATCACGATTTTGGCTGCCACGATTAAAGGAAGATGATCGTC
>JBBPDB010066717.1:0-10331 GCA_037974465.1 Brachypetersius altus | reverse complement strand
AAAGATATTGTCTGAATGTTGCATTTCTGGCCGACATGGTTTGTTTACGTTTTGTGTTAATATTGTCTGAATAAAATGTTCATCTACAGAATACCTGCACCTAATTTTTTTTTTCACTTTCAGCATAACATGATGCGTTTACAATTTAATACTCTTTATTTATTTCTAGTGTAAACAGTCATTTCCAGTGGGGACTGTAAATCGTCCTGAAAATGGAAAGTGTATGTTGTTTTTCAACAAAGTCATTTTTATCCTGAACATGTACAACACACACACACACACACACACACACACACACACACACACACACAGATACACACACAGCAGCTCAGACTGCCGGTATAAGCGGCTGAAACCCAATACCCTGCTAGCCCAACTTTGCTGGATTTCTCTTGGCCCTGCTGACCTCTGGGTAATTTCGGCCTAATGGTGGGAAGGGACCCCTAAAAGGAGGGGGTTGAAAGAGAGCAAAGCTGAGAGAAGGGGGGGGGGGGTCAGAGGCCCTTTTTCCTGCCCTCCTGCCTCTGAAGTTCTCTGCTTTTCTTCTCTCTCTCTCTCTCTCTCTCTCTCTCTCCTTCTTTCTTTGTAACCCTCTCTCTCTCTCTCTGTCTCTCTCTTTCTTTCTCTTTCTCTGTCTCTCTCTCTATCTCTCTCTCTCTCGCTCTTTCTCTCTCTTTATCTCTCTCTCTCATTCTTTCTTTCTCCCCACTCTCTGTCTCGCTCTCTCTTTCTTTCTCTCTCTCTCTCTCTCTCTCTCTCTCATTCTTTCTTCTTTTCTTTCTTTCTCTCTCATTCTCTCCTTTTCTCTCACTCTCTCTCTCTCTCTCTCTCTCTCTCTCTCGCTCTCTCGTTTACAGCTTCCAGATTTCTGAGGCGTAAAACTCTTCCCAGGTGACTGAAAGGCACAAATAATCAAAAGCACCTTGCCAGCTCCCGAAGCTCCTCTCGGGTCGTGTCTACATGCGTGTTTTATGTACGTGTGAGTGTGTGTGTGTGTGTGTGTGTGTGTGTGTGTGTGTGTGTGTGTGTGTGTGTGTGGAGGACGAGAGGAGTGTGTGTGATGGAATTTGCAAGGAACCACTCCAGAGACAGGCCAGTACGTATTTGCCTGAAATAAATCCAGTGACCTTTTACGGTGTCACTGAGTGAGTGTGTTACACTTGAGGAGATGCGAATGACAGTCAAACACAGACTCGCTCACAAACACCTACACACACCCACACAATGACGTTCCTACCTTTCTGTTCCTGTAGATAAAAGCTGCGGTGCTGCACAAAGCCCGGTCCTCAACGTTAACCTCACAATGAAAATGGAGGCGCATTGAATACGTTGTATTCAAATGAATACATCATTTCCACATGAATTAACGGATCTACGTTTATAACACAGCCTTGTCTTTGAGTCTTTGACAATACCTGAGTAACATGGTTTTTTTCTTTCAAGTAAAAGGTGCAGTTTTGTATTAAAGAATTACTCAGAAGGACACGATGAATGACCTTGCAATGTCATATGACCATGTTTTCCGTAATCCTGAGGACTTTTGACTTAACTCACTTCACTTCACTTCACAGGTTATGACTGAGGCTCAAAGCTTTCAACTGTGCGTTAAAGTTAAAAAAAATCAAGTAATCTCTGGACGAACAGACATTTAAAGCTGTATTTTAACACATGGAACAGAGAATTTGTAATTACATTCAAGTAAACGTGCTCTGTAAACACATCCAGCTCCTTTGATGAACTACACATTTTCAGTTTGTCTTCTTTTAGCAGGAGAAATGAACTCCTTCCTGATGTCTTGAACATAAATTGCACTGTTTAATTTAAAAATGCTGTTAAAATTGCTGTTTTTTTAAAGATGCCGCATAGTTAGAAAAATAAAATCGATGTAATCCGTAAACATCAATAGGCAGCACAGATGTCATTTGTTGCTGCTAAAATGCTTAAATGCAGTGACAATAAAACAAAAACAAAAAAGGATGTAAAACCTGTCTACAAAAGAGCTTTCCCAACATCTGTCCAAGTCCAAGAAAGGTGAGCATGTTCACATTTTCTGACCTTGAACTATGAGGTGAGAGAAGATTGCCACTACTGCTGAACTCTCCCTCAGAGGGGACGCTAGTAGCTGTAGGCTAGTCACTTTAACATCTTTAGGGTATCCAAAATATTCCCACACAGGAGACTTCAAGAGTTTCCTAGATGGATATAGAGTCCCGGTGGTGGTTGTGTCTTGTTCTGCTTCTGCCACGATCCGCATGTGTATTGGTTTTTGTCCGTGCTGGTCGTGCTATAGATCTTTAGTTCCGGTGGATTGTTTTTGAAGGTGTTGGGGAAGTCTTAACGGTGGATTAACCACAATGTTTCACACCACAGTTAACAGTCAAACCGGTTTATCCCTGCAACCCTACTTATGAGTAGGTATTTTTCTTCTTCATTTTCTTTGTCTTCTTCATCATTGTCATCTTTTTGGTCACCTTCTCTGTTGTTTTCTTTGTCTCCTTTGATATCATCTTCTTCCTCCTTTTTCATCTTCTGGTTCTTCTTCTCCTTCTTCATCTTCTGCTTCTTCTTCTTCTTCTGCTTCTTTTTCTTCTCCTTCATCTTCTGGTTCTACTTCTGATTCTTCCTCATCTGGTGGTTGTTCTTCCTCTTCTGGTTGTTCCTCATTCTCCTCTTTTTTTGGTTTCTTCTTCTGCTTTTCTTTCTCCTCTCATTTGTCATCATCTTTGAATTCTTCTTCAACATTTTCCTCTTCTTCATTGTCTAGTTTGTCATCTTTGTCTTCTTCTGTCTTCTTTATCCTTTTCTTTTTCCATCTTCATCGCCTGCTTCTCTTTCTTCTTCTTTGTCTTCATCTTCTGCTTTTATTTCATTCAACTCTTTCTTCATCTTGTTCTTCTGTGTTCATGTGTGTTTCTTTTTCTTACCCCTTTCTTTTTCTCCTTTTTCTTCATCTCCGTTTTTGTCTTCTCCTTCTTCTGCTTTGTCTTCACATCACCCTTTCTAGTTTTCTGTTGACGTTTATGCTGCCCTTCCTGTTTATTCTGTGTTTATATTGTTTAATCACAGTAAATGAATCATTTTCACATTTATAAATAACAGTCTTGCTTTTGAGTTCACTTATTTTTGACAGTAATTGTGTAAAATATATAATGTTTTATTCATGTGAAAATGATGCACAGTCTTGAATCAAGTAAGTCTGACACACAGTGCAGGAACCAAAAGGAAATGATTGGCCTTTTTTGTACTTTCACAAATAAAAGGTGCATTTTTATATGAAGGCGTTCTTCATAGGGACTGACCCAACATAGTTAAAATGTGTGTTTTCACCCTGAGAACATCCATCTACATTTTAATCTGAACATAAGACCAGAGGTGTAAAGGGTACCTGAAAACCATACTTGAGTAAAAGTACAGATACCTTACTGTAAAAATGACTCCATTACAAGTTACCAATTCACCAATTCCAATAAAACTTGTAAAAGTCTTAAAGTATCCGATTTTAAAAGAACTTAAGTATTTTACTACTGAATGTAGGCTCAAAGAACACCAAGAAATGTGAGAAACAAGAAACTGTGTATTTATGAGGTTTTATTTCCTAATATAGAAGTGAAATTGAACAATCAAAATAGCACATACAGGTAAATATCATCCAGTACCTTCAGCACCCTGTAGATGGCGATATTACTTCTTCCGGCCAAGAAATTAGCCATTAGATGCCGACTTGTCGCGCACAATCACGATGTAATGAGTCCGTTCAGATGTAGTGGAGTAAAGAGTACATATATTCAGTCAAAAATGTAGTTGAGTAGAGATTAAAAGTTGCTTATATTTTTGATACTCAGTACAAGTACAAAGTAGCCAAAAAAATACTTAAGTACAGTAACGAAGTCCATTTACTCAAATACTTTACACCCCTGCAAATGGGCGACTAGTCATGTCAATAATATTTGGTCAGCAATGGTTCTATGGTGGTTCTTTTCCTTTGATGAAAGGTGTAGACTGTGCAGAATTTTTAAATATATTAGTTGGCCAATAATACTAATATAATAAGAAGATACATAGTTTTATTGGTATTGGAAAAACTGATGATGTGCCAATAATCAGGAATAGGAATCCTCTCTTTAATTATACGACCAGAAACTAAACCGGTGAATTTGAACCCACAAAGAAAATAATCGTAGTTACAATAAAGATGTATAAAATGTATCCAGATCTATTCTGTAGCATGAGAGTGATAGAGAAAAAGAAAAATTAGAAAAAAGTTAATAACAAAGGCAAATATATTCTGGGTAGCTCCACCCCCAGTGTTTATTTTCTGATCTACATTCAGTAACTGTAAACCTACTGTACACCAGTATAGTAGGTGTTTCTGAAAACATGGCCAGTGACTGTAAGCACTAGACAGATACACTTGATAACTAGCAGGAGTTTGTATAACCATTAAAATTCTACAAACTAACATGCCTTTGGTTCTTTGCCAAAACTGTCATAGGGAAACAGGCATGACAGGACAGATTCTGGTCAATGACAGGCCCAGAGATCTCCGTACCTTTCGCAAAATGTCATGTTACATCATGCAGGAGGACAAGCTGCTACCCCACCTGACAGCTCAGGAGGCCATGATGGTGAGTGAGAGACTGTGCCTGGATAGAGTGGTGTAAGGCGCCCTCTGCTGCTTGCTCTTTGCTGGTACACACATTACACAAGAACATGAGATCACTGGTTTAGTTTAGCCTCTGATATGATTAG
The DNA here is from genome assembly GCA_037974465.1 of Brachypetersius altus. Lineage (NCBI taxonomy): Eukaryota > Metazoa > Chordata > Actinopteri > Characiformes > Alestidae > Brachypetersius > Brachypetersius altus. The sequence continues at coordinate 5,582 of JBBPDB010066717.1, read as the reverse complement.
GCCTTGGGCCTGAGCCCTGAACTCATTACAGGCCACTGTAGATGCGGATGTCTCTACTCATTTTCTGCTGTTTCAGGTGTCTGCCCACCTTAAGCTCTATGAAAGTATCGAGGTGAAAAAAGAACTGGTGAGTAGCACTTTGCCTTTAAATCACCAAATATTTATCCTTTACACCTCATAATAAATAAATTGCACACATTTATTTATTGATGTCCTGCATTCTCTTGCACATTTGCACTCTTGCACATCTCTGCTGCTAAACTACAGAACTGGTCAAATACTGCACTTTTCCTCAATGTAGCCACTGTCATTTGCCCTATACATTGTCTTGTCCTCGTCTTGTTTACTGGTATTGGGGCTCTTGTTCTGTCCTGTTTTGTCCTGTTTTGCACTTGTGTTCTGTTCTGTTCTGCTCTTGTGTTGCTGGTTCTGGATGAACGTTGTTTCTTACTATGTACCGTGTATATGGTAGAAATGACAATAAAATCGACTTGACTTGACTTGATATCTCTCTCAATCGCCACCTCGCTTTATACTCTGTGTGTTAAAGGTGAAGGAAATTCTTACAGCCCTGGGGCTCCATGCATGTGCCCACACTCGCACCCTCTCTCTCTCTGGGGGGCAGTGTAAGAGGCTGGCCATTGCTCTGGAGCTGGTGAACAACCCTCCAGTCATGTTCTTTGATGAACCCACCAGGTAAACAGTCCATTATGAACATAATTCCTCTAGAAAATACAGAATACCAATAAACTGCCAAGAATGGAGTGGATTTTAAGCATTCACAGCACACATAACAAATTACTTAACCAATAACTATTAAATGCGGAACTTTTCTTAGAAGTAAGTGTGAATCCACACAGTGTTTTCAGCACGACAAAGCAAAATTCCAAGCATTCGTATGCCCCCTATAGACTTGGCTTTGTGTTGAAGGCACATCATCAAAGGCGTTACCGTGGCTACCAGAAACAATAGAGGCTCAAACAGTTTTTTAAAACTGTTTTTTAGTATTTTTTTTATATTTAGTTATTTTTCCTTTTCGTTGGGGTTTGTGAAAGGCTAAACGCTCAAAAGACATTTCTGGGTTATAAATAAATTTGTGTCTATTGTAGTTGTTCTCTAATACAGTACAAATCTTTTACATTTCTCTGTAAGGAATCTGAACAGTTTTAAGAATTGTCATTGGATTTGAACTTGGCAGATTTCAAATCTCTATTTTTGAGATTGTATAGCATGGACCTGAAGTCCAGCACAGTTTAGTAGTTTCCCTCTTCACACACACTCGCTAAGTCATGTCTTTCTCTGCCAAACTTGGACAGTTTCTCTCGGGAATTTATGAGGCCCACTACAACCACACCCTGAATTTCAGCGCCACAAATATCCCAGATCAAATATAACAGATGAAGAAAAATCACAGTCCAAACAATAAGCAAGGGCTCCTTGTGTGTTCTGAGGATTTTTTTCCAAATTTTCTCCCCGAATTAGGTTCGACCCACAAATATCTTCATTTGAAATGTTTTACATGTTTACTCTTTGTTTACACTGAACCTTCCACTCTTACTCTCTCGCTTTTTTATCTTTTCATCATGTGCGTCAGTGGTCTGGACAGTGCCTCAAGTTTCCAAGTCGTCTCATTAATGAAGTCTCTGGCTCAGGGCGGGCGCACCATCATCTGCACCATTCACCAGCCCAGTGCTAAACTCTTTGAGATGTTTGATAAGGTGTTGGACCTGTTTCACTTGAACAGTTTCACTTTAACATGGAAGGACTAAGTGTCTGTCTGACTACCCGCTATCTGACTGTTCTCTCGACCTCTCCAGCTCTACATCCTGAGTCAGGGACAATGTATATACAAAGGCACTGTGCCGTACCTCATCCCCTACCTGAGAAACCTGGGACTGCACTGCCCCACGTACCACAACCCTGCAGATTTCAGTGAGTTTCCTACAGTTAATGCACACATACTATAATCTGTAAAGTGTCATAAGCCTGTATTGCAGAAACAGAAAAGCATTGTTTCATATTGTGCTTAACAATGCACTTGGTGATGCACAGTTTTCCAGTGAAGGTGGCATATACTTGTTAGTGTGGTTTAGGACACATTATGACTTACTGTGAGCTATAAAAACGAATTTCAGCATGTAGAATCAGTATTTGTGAAGTAAATAAATATTAAATATGGAGGAATCTTATCCAAGCTCTGTCCTTATAGTTCCTTTCTGATAGGGCTGCACAATATATAGCAAATTTACCATCATCGCGATATCAACATACACAATATCCATATCGCGAAAGACTGACTGCAATAAATGGTGTTTACATTTATTTTTATATTACATTTATTAACTTTCATTTATTACATATATTACATTACATTGTAACTATGTTCAATGGTTCAAATGTTGTATTTACAATAGTCATTTTTACATAATATATTTTATTATAGATACATGTTTTTTTTAAGGAAGACATAAAATCTTCCCACATAACGCTTCTCTTTCTTACGTCCAGTCATCGAGGTGGCATCAGGAGAGTATGGGGATTTAAACCCAGTATTGTTTGAAGCTGTCCGAGGTGGAATGTGTGTTCTGGAGGAGAAGAAGAACTGCTGTGGAAAAAAGGATACCTCAAGTCCCTGCCCTGCAAAATGTCCCAAGGTGAGTAACATACCCGACTCATAAAATGACTAATATACAGTGGTATGGGTTGCGCTAGAACACTTTAACAGGGAAATGATCAAGTATGACTGTACTGCAAGAAAACTCTAGCTTCTTCCCATTAGGTTGTATTCAAGGAAAAAAGACAGCATGCACAGAAGTTAATCTCAAAATTATATCATCAGTAGTGGTGTAACGGTACACAGATGTCATGGTTCGGTACGTACCTCGGTTTTGGGGTCACGGTTCGGTACAGTTCACGATACAGCAAAGATAAGCAATGAAAAGTTCTAAAGAACGAGGCTTGGTTGGTTTTCGTTTATTTTAAATAAACAGCAGTGTATTAACCAGTAAACACACACTCTTGCTTATATTTTCAAGTATGTGTAAGTGTTACGCCAATAGGTGGCACTATTGTACCACACTATGACCCAGGTTTATGATTTACTTGCACTTTTTGGTCCCTCTGTGATTCCGTATTACTTAAGTCACGTCTTCTCCGTCGTACCGTGTATTCTCCGAAAGACATCATGTAACGAACCGTAACCCATGTACCGTTACAGCCCTACTAACTACATATTCAAAGTTGTTTAGCCTTGCCCATTCATGCTGAAGGAGTGTTTCTACCCGGACTGGTTTTTCAGTAAGGCACAATATATTAGTCCTCAGACACAGTAACTAAAACAATCTGTTAAATTCTAAGGAGGAAGTTTTTTTGGCCGACTGGTGTCCTGGTGATTACAGAGTTGCCCTTGCTACCAGGAGACTGGGTTTGAATCCCAGGACTGCAAGTGGCACCACTGAGGTCCCCTTGAGTAAGGCACCATCCCCACACATTGCTCCCTGGGTGCTGCTAAACTGGCTATCCACTGCTTCACTTGGTGAATGGGTTAAATACAGAGAAAGTATTTCACACTGTTCACACTGTGTGCTTTGGTGCTTCACGTATGATAAATGGTCACTTTACACTTTTGGTAAAAAGATGTAAAATGGACATGTTAGCTACATGAGCGTGGTAATGTTCTTGAATCTGGTGTGTGAGATAAGGGCTGTAGCTAAATTCTGCAGGGCAGCAGATGTGGTTCCTTACACTGTCTGAGATTAGACAATAGTACATCACATAGATAAAAACAGTAGCCAACTAGAAACCTGAACAGCATCATTACCTTTGTTCATTTGTGTAAATAACAGTATGAAATGTGTGAGAGACCACATAATTCTATTACTTAACAAGTAAAAGCTAGGCGGTGGACTATGGTAGCTTCCCTTTAGCTCCTAAAGAAGCAAACTTCAGACACCACACATGTCTTAACTACATTTGGGGTGACAGATTTTTTTCGGTCAAACCGTCGCTTTAAGTGAAAGTGATTTTTGACTCAGATATAGAAATTCAAGTAGCTCCACAGCCCATTTAGCCCCTTGCCTAGTCATTCTCTGATTCTCTGGAGTGAAGGCTGTGTCGTCTGGGGGATTAGACCTTCTGCTGGAGGAAATTGCAGCTTGGATTTGTTGCAAATGAGGAATGCAAATGCATGATTTTATTGTTACAGCACAGGGAGGCTTACAAGATGGAAAAGTATATTATTTGTCTGGCAGAAATTGCATACAAGGCTGAGGGAAGAAAATGAAGCATGATAAAAAAAAAAACAGCGTCTTTCTAAGATCACTGTGTAAATGAGTCAGCAGATCTGAGAAACAAGGCACAGGTTTCTTATACCTGAAGACGCATGTGGCTCTGGTTCTCGAGTAGCAAGTTCTGTGTGGGTAATAGACAACTGTGGAAAAAATGTACAATATTTGACTACATGTTCACAATCCAAGATAGTTAACGGCGATATTTTTTTTATTGCACGTTAAGAAGCACTACATTTTATACAGTCATGGCTCCTGCATTTTTGTCAGAAAACGCACCACTTCTCCCAGAAAATTGTTACAATTACAAATGCTTTGGTATTGTCATGTTTATTTCTTTTGTGACACTGTAAGAGCACAAAAAAATCTGACACATTCCGCACAAAACTTTAAAAAATGGCCTGGACAACATTATTGGCACCCTCAAATTAATGCTTAGTAGCACACCATTTTGAGGAAATAAATTGTAATCGCTTTCTGTAATTATCAGTCTTTTACATCTCTCTGCTGGAATTCTGGACCACTCTTTCTGTGACAGCTCCTCCAGGTCTCTCAGATTTGAAGGCTTCCTGCTGTTTAAGATCTTTCCACAGGAGCTCTATGGGATTTATATCTGGACTCTTCAGAACTCTCCAGCACTTTGGATCTTTGTCTTCAGGGCTGTAACACCCCTGACGTCCGGCTGAGACCCAGATTTGCGCCCCAGAATTCTTTGGTTGTCTTCAGATTTCGTTATACCACGCAAACAGTCAAGACATCCAGAGCCTGAAGCAGCAAAGCAACCCCAAAACATCAGTAAACCTCCTCCATGTTTGACTCTAGGGACCGTGTTCTTTTCCTTGAAGGCTTCTTTTTGTTTTCGGTAAACAGCTGAATGATGTTCTTTACCCAAAAGCTCTATTTTTGTCTCATCTTTTGTCCAGAGGACATTCTCCCAGAAGGACTCTGGCTTCCACAGGTAAATTTGAGCAAACTGCAATCTGTTTTTGATGTTTCTGTGTCCTGTCATAACATCCTTTTTCATTCAGGTGGTGACGCATAGTGAGAGCTGACACTGTTGTACCCTGTGCCTGCAGGTCAGCTTGCATTTGTTTGGAAGCTGAAGTCGAGATTCTTTATCCACCATTCAAACAATTCTTCGTTGTAACATTTCATCGGACTTTCTCTTTCGCTGAGGTACCCTGAGCAAGGTACCGTCCCCACACACTGCTCCCCGGGTGCCGTGCTCATGGCTGCCCCCTGCTTCACTTGGTGAATGGGTTAAATGCAGAGGTTGAATTTCGTGCTGTTCACACT
>JBBPDB010066696.1:0-10331 GCA_037974465.1 Brachypetersius altus | reverse complement strand
TGTGTGTGTGTGTGTGTGTGTGTGTGTGTGTGTGTGTGTGTGTGTGTGTGTGTGTGTGTGTGTGTGTGCACGTGTGTATGTTTAGGTGTGTGGTGCATACAGTTAGCAGACACACTGTGCCCTCCTAGAGTGGCTGGATGACCATCAACTGCATTAAAGACAGAGGAGATCAAAACCACATCAGGGGAAAACTCGCGCGCAATGGGGATGACGACAGTCCTGCGGGGACAAAAAGAGAGTTTGGTTCACACTCTCAGTGTACACTTCGACCTCACACTTTCACTGTCACACTTCTAGAGCTATAAAGCATGGTGTTATACCTAAACGCTGCCAGGTATTCAGCGTCTCCAATTGGATGATCCAGTCCGCTTGGCCATGCCACGTTAACATTGAAGCCAATTCCTTTACCCGAGCCTACCTGCATATGAAATAAATATACACATGTGCACTACTGCACACAGACCACAAACACACACCTTCACATACTGAAGCGGTCTGACCGTATGATACGGCCGTTTGATACAAAAGCAATCAAAAACTTCACATTATTTTTATGCTAGGTCAGTTTCAGTAGCTTTAAGACGTATCCTACATCATTAAACACAGAACTGCTTTTTCCTTTTAAAATAAATATCTAAAAGTTCAATTCTAACTGATAAAGAGAAGCTGGGCAAACTGCATGTTAAAACCACACAAATATCATTACTAAACTAAAACACAAACAAAATCTAAGACATGGTCATGTTACGATTCTATTTTTCAATTTTCAAAAGTTTTTACTTTAGCCTTGAAACTATAAGATTGCATTTCCATGCAGAGGGAAGTGTTCTCAAGTTTGACAAGCAAAATGAGGTGGTGACACAGTGTGGGAGAAATGCACTAACTTCACTTGGTCTTCCTGAGCCGGCATAACAGTGCAGAGAAATGTAGAGAACTTTTGGATCTCTGTAGAATACATTCTGAACAGTGCTATCATGATGAACGTCCTATAACACAGAGGACACAAATAACAAGCCCGTTTACTCTCACTTAAGTGCAAGTGTAACAGTGAGTGAGTGTCTATGTGTGTGTATATCTCACCCAGTCAACAATGAGAATCTTTTTATCACTAAGTCTGCACTGGATCTGTTTAGCAGCAATCGCTACGGAGTTAAATAAAAACCTAAAAGAAAAAAAGAGGGTATTGGAGAATATCAATGAATGAGTGACAACGTAAACATACTGTTTGCTTGTGTTTGTGTGAGTGTGCTTTTTACTCACATTGGCTCAGAGTCTGAAGTATCGTGTCCATGTGGGTCAACGATAGCAAAACCATTCTGGTTGGAAAGAGCAATGAGAGCGTCAGAGACAGGGAGAGAAAAAGGGAGAGGGAGAGAGAGAGAGAGAGAGAGAGAGAAAGAGAAAGAGAGAGAGAAAGAGAGAGAGAGAGAGAGAGAGAAAGGGAGAAAGAGAGATAGAGAGAGAGAAAGGGAGAGAGAGAAATTTATTTTTAAGTGTATGGAATCATTTTTCCTTTGTTTCCATGCTGTTGCTGTTAAACCTCATAAGTCAGACTGTTTGCAGAACAGAGTTTCTACTATAAATATGGATTAACAGAGAAATCTTATGCGTAAATGAGTGTGAAGCAATGTGGTCAGCTGCCATTCTCACCCTCAGTTCTCCTTGTGCCACGCGCAGCGCCAGCTCCATCACACTGCCCACTGCCATCTTTGCTGTGGACAGGCGCAGGCGATCCAAAGGATTTGTTCCATAAGAAAAAGCATAGCAATGAACCTCCTGGATTTCCGCAACAGTGGCATATCTCCCCTTGATCCACTGAAACACAGCACAGAAGCACATCAAATGGATCTGCGGTGCACAGTAGTGTGTTTGATAGAGAGGCTGACAGTATTGCTGATCGGATCTGGTTCTGTACCTTACACTGATCACCATATTTCATCAGTCTTGACCACACACTTCTGGCATGTTCAGGGTTAGAGCTGCTACCACCACAGGAACACTGGTCCTTCAGCATCTGTGAGTCATACACCAACCCTGTAGATAGACAACAATACACATACTGTCCACTTTAAGAGGTCCATCTACCCTAAGAGTCTGTTCTTTAAGTGTACAGTCAGACCGCAACCCCCCTTTTGTCATATTTCTCAATCTTTGAGAGGGTCATGGTTGACCAGATATTATATGGTAGGTGGACCAAGCACAGCAGTCACACAGATCTGGTAATGTGTGCGGCACCTATATGAATGTATTAGGCACAGGTAAGTTGCTGGGGTTTTGGAGTTCTGTGGTCAAAAACCAAAGATGCCTTGACCTTAAATTGTTTGCAAAAGCCTGCAGTAATGCAAAACATTAGCAATTTCCATTATAATTTATATTATGCATAACATGCTTCATTTTACGGCATTTTGTTGTTTTTAATTAGGCAGACATGAGTTATGCACACTAACTCGTGGTACTAGAGCATCTAGGTCCTTCCTGTTCTTCCCAATATATTAAAAATGATGGTGAAGCACTAGAGAATGCTTGTTTGAATGGGAGTGAATGGAAAAAAGGCACATTTTTTTCAGCAGTAAGAGATTCCAGCATCACAGCTACTGAGTGCTGATTGGCTTGCAAGCTGTTCAGGGCCCTGTTTCCAAAACCCTTAAAGGGCTAAGATCATCTGAAGTGTTATTGGCTGAGTAACGCAATTTAAACACACTGATGTGGTGAACTTACACAAGGCACTACTAGAAATATGAAATATTTTATACTGTTCCATGTTTAACCTTACAAATTACTGTTTTGTACAAAACTTAGGAGTAGTCTCTAGCATCTGACATTGTCATGTGTGAGTTCTCATCACTAGTAATTCTGTGGAGGATACCTCAGGAGTATGTCTTTAAAAACTTAAGTTTCAAATATTCTCCTTTTCTCTTTTCTCACCTGTGCTTTGGTCCTCGGTGGTGTCAGGCTGGAAGAGGTTAGGAGAAGTCTTGGCACGTCTCATTGGATATGGTGACCTTTGCTTGATGGATGAGTCCCAGAATGAGAAAGAGAGAATGTTGTTTTTGAAAAAACAAATTGGGTAGCTTGTCTGCACGCGCATGCTTTATACTACGGCCCCCTAATAGCCTCAACTGGCTTTCAGTAGCAACAATAGACTATTCAGTACACTATACAATAAGCTAATTTAGAGGATTATACAGAATAAGTGCAGAACAATAGACCATAGATGGAGCAATGTACAATCTTTAGCAGCATTCAACATTTGTAGCAGCATTGTTTAACGACGGAAACTGTGCCGTGCACACATGAAGAAATGGGAGAGTTAGAGCGGCAACCTTACATTTCAGGCTCATTGTTTCCATACACATGTATACGTCCTAAGCATTCATTGATTCATTTGTTTTCTGGAACTGCTTTACTACTCACTAGGCTCATGTGTACCCGGAACCTATCCTTATAAGCAATCTTTAATTCCTCAAACTTCAATAAACTCGCTGTTTTGCTTCCTTTTTTACCATTAATATCATGTCTGCCTCCCTTTATGTTACTGTCTACAGCAAGCTGGCGATAAGAGTACCTGAGGGGTGGTTGGAGTGCGTGGTTTGTAGGTGCTGTTGCCTTGTTCTCTGCTGCTTTGTCTGTATTTTTCACTTAATGATGGCTCAGGTGCTATCTTGCTTTTTGTCTGTCTTTGTCTGTCCCCTCTCCGTGGTGTTAGCTCCCTCTTGGTTTGTTCCTCTTCTGCTTGGTCCTGCTGACCCGGTGAGACCTGCTGCATTTTAGCCTGGAATTGCTCATGGAGAAGAAATCATAAAGATAACAAAAGGTGTTCACAAGTGGAAACAATCATGCCATTACAGTCACTGACTCGATTAAAAAACATTTTAATACATAATTTGCCATCTTTGAACCCTCCAACCCCACTGCTCTCCCACTGAGACTCAGCTGAAAACACTGACGGCCCTCGAGGAGACACAAACGAATGATGGTTTTTGAGAAGGATGCTTGAGTGTCTTGAAAAGGTCGGTATTGAGGAGGTTTTTGAAATACCAGGAATCAGTGTTTCCCATTCTTCTTATTGTTCAACCTAATTTGCAAGTAGTTTGCTGGCTCTTACACACCAAATTTAACCTCACAAATGCTTAATTGGTTGATTGGTTGTATAAGGGCAGGGTTATTTTAGAACCAGGATTTGGAAACACTGAACAGGAGCAAGTCAAACAGAATATTAAGCCAGAATGTGGGAATGTGTGTGTGTGTGTGTGTGTGTGTGTGTGTGTGTGTGTGTGTGTGTGTGTGTGTGTGTGTGTGTGTGTGTGTGTGTTTATGTATGTATCTCTCACCTTCTCAGATTGTCGCCTACTGCATGCCCAAGACCTATTTCGAAAGTTTGAACTTTTGGATCGAGTTTTGGTCTGTGAACGGGATCTGGTCAGAGGCTCTGGCTGCCTCTCCGCCATGTTCACTGCAAAATTACACAATTGTCATTTGTGTTTGTTATGACATCCAGTACACACTACATCTACAAAAGTCCAACAAAAATGTAGGTGCTTACAATTAAATACAACAAGGCTTCAATGAGTAGTGTCTGGTATGGCATACTAACCTGAAGAGTGAGTGCTGGTGGTGTCTGGTGTGCTCAGGAAAATGACTGTCGAGGGAGCAGCACCCACCACAGCCCTCTGACCAGGCGGGAGGCAAACGTACTGAGACGAGGCCATAGGACTATTCTCCATCCTTGCAGAGTTCAGAGACCTGTCACTCTACAGAGAAAGATAGTGCCCTTATAATAAATGTTTGTACATTACACACTCAGACCCACTGGTAGGGATAGAAAGAAATGTGAGATGGTTTTGAGAAGTGTGCTGGTCGTGTTTACTGTGTATACAGTATGTATTTATTGCATCTTATTTAGAAAACAATCTGGATTATACTGCAGTTACAGCTTATTACTTTAACATGACTGTGGCCATTTGGAAATATACTTATGTATGTGGCTTCACAGCACTCCACATTCACCATTGGAACACTGAACCAGACACTCAAACACACAACTGTAAAGCCAGCTCTCCATGTCTAAATGAGAAGTTCTACATTAATACTACTCACAAGAAGAGAGAGAGAGAGAAATTACAAAAAAGAGAAAGAAGAGGGAGAAAGAAAAAAAACAGTAGAGGGAAAAGATGAGAACCTCATAAGACATTCTTATGCTGGAGACCCAGACAAGTGATTGACTGTCTGACTGACTGGAAGGTGATTTGGGGTCAGATACTGGAGCACTGATGTAGGAATCTGAAAACACTGACACACACACACACACACACACACACACACACACACACACACACACACACACACACACACACACACACACACACACACACAGTTCATCCACTCAGCATTCATATCATGGCTGGTAGAGAACCTGAAATGTTACATGTTAACCTCTATGGCAGTGTGAGGTAAGGGCAGGGGATTCATTCTCTTTCCGCTCTTTGAGGGGCATCCTGGAGGAAACAAGCTGACGGAAGAGACCAAGAGGAGAGCGTGCAGTGGGACAAACAGGAACAAAAACAGAGTGATGAATCAACTGGATTTGGACACAAAATTATTTCCTCTGTGTAAAGCTGTCTCTATCCATCGAACACACATCTTCCATTCCTCTATGTGCAATGTTGTACACACAATAACTGTATGACACTTTGTCTGTATACATAGACATGCATATTCCAGTTGTTTCAGTTCTACCGATCTAACACAGAGACCAAACAGCGATTACATAAAACCCTAATGAATCCCATGTGTCTGATGAAAGCAACCCAAATTCCCCACCACCACGCACCGCTCTACTGCCCCTATCCACACATACAGAAATGAGGAAACAGCTGCGCACAGAAGCCTGTACTTCTCAGAAGCCATATATAGCTGCATGGACTGAAGCAGGAAACTGTTCCTGACACAACAGTATCTCGATTAAAAAACATGCTAAATCAACCACTTCCTCCTCGCTTTCCCAAAATACTCAATGAAAATTCCCTGCAATACCTCAGCAATCAGACAGGGGGCAACCTGGCCTCGCAGCAGAAGTACTGGCTCGCTGGAACACATGGCTCTGCATTCCCATCATCTAGAACATCCACACCACATGCCTCTGAGTACACCTCACAGGAAGTGAGGTCACTGCAGGTAAACATACCTGTGAGACTGCTGACATCACAGTTTCATGACAGCTGACAGAAAAACACCTGCAGTCTGCTGATCTACAGTTAATGTTTAGTGATTTGACAACCAGAAGCACTACAGCTAACATACATCTAAGCAATAATATCTCAAATCCTTTAGGTTGGAGGTGATGCAGAAAACACTGAATCAAAACAAAAGGTTTGTGAAAGTGTCAACAGCACAGAGGAGGCTGGAACTCCACTGCCGACAGGTTGTGTGTGAATGGACAGCACTCAGCCATACGAGAACATGCCCATTGGTGCCATTAAGAGATTACAGCAGACTGAGCTGCAGATTGACTTAACACAGGGGTTGAGTTCAGGATACCACACGCTGAACAAGCCACATCCTGGACACAGCCTGGCAGAAACAGACTACTGAGAAAACGAGTGCATGCCAATGGTGCCATTAGAGGTCTTCATTACTCTCAGACTACCCAAGGCAGGATGTTTATACATCAAAGTCACACAAAAGCCCTTAAATATAAATGAAATATACAATACATAGTAAATATATAGTATAGTAATGTTCAAAAGTTCTATGCATCTAAAATAAATACATAAAAGCTATTTAACCAGACAAAACATTTTTTTAATCTGGCACTAATAGTAGAATATATAAATAAAATGAAAACAGAAAACAGTTGTTTTATGAATGTCCGTGTGTTTCTTAAGCATTTAGACCTTTCCTTGGGAAGGTCCAGTATTATTTGTAGTTCCCATCAAAACTGGTTTGGCTATCAGTGCTTTAAACTGAATCAATACTTTACATTCAATGAAATTAATTGCTACAATCCACAGACTGGCTGGAGGCAGAGAGAAGTCTGAGATCAGGTGTTTAAACCAGCTCACAAAGTATCATCACACTTTTTATATGTTCTACTGTTTTTCTGTTTGTTTGCATTTATGCTAATGTTAACTTGTGTTATTTATTTCTGGCAGAAAGAAACTTACTGCTGGGATAAATGTTTTAAAACAATTTGCATAAGAGCAAGAATTTTGCAAAGCACTGGAACGTGGAGCATGGAAACTAGAATGTGGAGCAAACACTGACATATAGAATAGAAAGAACTTTCTTTCTTTACAGTAAATATGACTTTTGTGTGTGCCATGTCACTCCAGCTGTATATCAAGGGCTGCTAAAGGTCAAAGGAAAAGAACCCCCTAACAACCAAGACAATATATAAGAGCTATAAATACGTCAATGCAAAAACAACCTTTAAAGGCCAAAGAATTAGGGATTTTCCTGAATTTCCATGAGATAAATGTGGGCGTTGCTTGAACGAATGCTTAGTCTCTACTAATGTGAATAGCTGAACACAATTAAATGTCACCTGATCCATTACCGCACCTCATTCACAACTGTCAGTGTACGAACAGTCTTTTGCCACTGGTTCAGCAACTATAACGGTGACAGAGCTGTTTCGTGTGGGTGTGTATGTGTGTCTTAGGTGTGTATGCATGTGCAAGAAAATGACACCATAATTGCATCACAGGCGATTATAGCTTTCTCCTCTGGAACGGGTTCCAAATGCATTGAGATTTAAAAGGTGCGATTTATTGAGGCACTTTACTAGTGTAGTAACTCAGTGATATGGAGAGGGAAGCTTTCACTGGGGTGGCAGTGAGAGCCAAAGTGTACAAGAATAAGAGACAAAGCAAGATTTACCCTCCTGCTTTCACAGAGGGGGGAGTGCCAGTCCCTCATTCCTCTCTTTCAGCCTCTGGGCCAGGCTGACGAAAGGCTTCCTCAATCACAGGTTGATGACAGAGAGGGAGGGGAAAGGGTCGTGAGAGAGACAAATTCAGGACGAGGTCAGGGGATGGGAAAGGACAGAGGCAGAAGAGAAGAGGCTCCACAAATACAGGGTAGACAGAAAGGTTGCGCCTTCATATCCAGAGCCACCTTTTTTCTCCAGCTGTTGTCATCACCATGACAACCCGGCAATTAGGCACCGGCCTTGGCTACTTGACCCCCGACCTCGTAAAAGTCTGCTGTTTCCCCTCAGGCCAGTAAAGGCCTGTTTGCTAGGCCCCTCCCACACGCTCAATCGGTCTGCTCAACCGGATCATTCAGTTTGCAAAAATAGGGCAAAATGTCAATACTGTTTAGAGCCATATTGATGACTCAGGTTCAAAGTGCAGATGTTCAATGCAAAATAATATCAGAAGGTCAGATAAGGGAGAAGTGGCTCCTATAGGCAGCAAGATGATGAAGGTGAAGGGATCAATGTAGTCTGTAAGCAAAGCTGTGTGTGCACATTCAACCACAAATATACACAAAGTTCAAGACACAGATATGAACCAAAGTTTTAAATCAACAACCACAAAACGCAAGCAAATAATGTATTATTATCTGAGTAAAAGTGACCTAACATAATTTCTATTAGCTGTAAGGTTTAGTTTCTGTTGTTGATGTAAGTAAAGTTTTGCATCTAAGTAATCATTTTATATAACACCAAAAGGATGTGATTTAATTCCATATTGATTTCAGAACAGGCAGGAAAAAGTTTTCCCCGTTTACCTGCAACAGCTGTGAATAGTTCCTTAAAAGCCCACTTCATTCTATGCATCAGTCTGAAGTGACAGAACAGGACAAATGCTCCCACATTCTCAGGTGGTCTTACAGGTCACAAAAGTTGAAAAGGCTCCCCCTTACATGCTAATGTATTAAATGATCACTCATTGTGGTAATGAGCGCTCTTGAATCAGGTTGGTAAAGGAGCAGTAATCCCTTTTTAATGAGCTGCTCCAGAGTCCGAGCCAGGGTTGGTAAAGAAGGACCAGGTCCTGGAAGGTTTCGGCTCGTTTGAAGTGCGTTATAGAAGGTGGGGAGAGGTAACTGTGGAGGACAGGAGAGTAAGACCTCAAACGGGACAAAAGGAAGAGCACCTAAAGAGCTTTACAGTCACATGCAGCCAGTATCAAAATGATCATCCAAACATGATCTTTACATGAAAAAGTATGGGACCGATGAGGGGGGAAGAGAGCTGGCAGAGAAAAGGAGAGACTTAAAACGTATGTAGGCTTGGTGGACCAGCAGAAAAAAAAATATAGATACATGGCTGCGGAGTCATGCAAACAACAGACATACAGTAATGCAGGCATGCAAACATACACTGCTAGCAGATCCTTTCAACAAAAGATGGGAATTTCTTTTTCATTTCTGACACTGATTAGTATCAGGTAATACGAATACTGATTGGAGGGTACAACTGAATGGGTTTGAAGCCTTTTTTTTGATCCTGAGTCAATATGGAAAAAATCCACTGGCTTGAAATTTAATGAGATTTTAAAATATGATGTCATCCTTGACAAACTGAAGCTCAGTAAAACCTTTAAAATATAAACACCATTCTGTATTAAAACACCATTATAAATATCTAAAACTTTCAAATGACAATGAGAGAGATAGTATTTTATTTCTCCTCGAGATTCTGGGGCTGTACCAGAACCAGGATACAGAAATTCCTGATGTTTGGTGACCTGTAGTGCAGTGAACTCTTGACAGATTAGAGAAGGACACCAAAATGTTTATCAACCATACTTGCATTACTGACAGAAACATGGCCTTTGCCATCAAAATCGAATAGGGACACATATTAGGTGTTTTTTATTTTAAAGTTGGGTACATGCTACAACCTAAATTAATACATATGTGGATTTAGGCCAAAGACACTTTTTTTCCAGCTGACCACATGTTGCTGTTGCAAAGATACAGGCATCTGAAAATGGCTGACCAAGCATTTTTGCAGCATTTTTACCATTTTTAGATTTTTCATATCGTCCCAGGGCCAAAAAAAATGCCATAAAATCGACAATCACTTAAGGGAATCCAAATATAGGCCTGTCATGTTCAATCACTCTATAACCCTATGGAAAGAAATACAGAGCTTACAGTATAGCTAATGCAAGAGTTTCTTCTGGACTTCATACAGGACATATTCTTTTGATCAGACCAAGCTTCCGATGGACAGTGTATATAATAAACATGCATACACACACTGGTCTGCAGTCAAAAACTCTTTAGTGTCAGTATTGTAAGACACACACACACATACATACATACACACACACACACACACACACACACACACACACACACACACACACACACACACA
>JBBPDB010066675.1:0-10332 GCA_037974465.1 Brachypetersius altus | reverse complement strand
ATGCTGAATATTCCACATGAACCATTCATTTTTACTCTTTTGTAAGTCCTCTGTAGAGTGATCAGCCTGAAAGACATTATCAAGCAGTAGTTTGTCTCACTGCAAGTTCTCTGGCATCACTTGGGAGTGGCTAAGTAGCTGGCTTGTGAAATTGTGTTGTGAAAGTTGTTGTTTTCAGAAGTAAAGCTCACATAGATCTCAGTGGGAGTAAATATAAATTCCTTATTATAGAATTTCAGCTATTTTTTTTTTCAGGGAGCCTAAGTGTTTGCATTGTTAAGTTCAGAGTGCCAGAAAATTGTTCCAAGAATAACCAAACCATATCAAGAAAATTCAACCTGCAAGTTTTAAGAAACTTTGGAGCATGCTTATTCTTTCAGTTTAAACAAGCTCTGTGGCCTTTCCACAGGGGACTTACAAAAGATACTGTGAATATTGATTTTTTTTCTCAGTCTCTAGGTTAGTAGCAGCCTCTCAATTGCAGCTCCTTTTTTTCTCTGGGTGCTAAAAATGTACTCAAATAGCGAAACTGTGGCACTGATGGCTTTGGTTGAGCAGATCAGCGAATTGTGGCATATTCACTATAACAGCAAGACTTGACAAACCAGATCGAATCAGTAGTTTTTTTATGGTTACGTTTTGAACTAAGTACCAAAGGGGCTATGATTTGCAAGAAGCTAAGTTAAAACCACCAGGGACAATTAAATGACATAAATCTAACAGGAGAATGTAAGACTCAGAAGAACATGTTGAAAGGGCAGCAACACTGATTCAGCATATGAAGGTCATAATCACAGAGCTAGCGCAGCTACAGGAGCAATTCAGAAACAGACTCAGCATTAAGAGAACTAGTATAGGTGCCAAAATATTGGAGTCTTCTGAGTCCCAAAGGACTCTTGAAGCACAACAATGACTGCATTTCTGGAGGAACTGCTTCTTCAGATGAAACCTGTCTGAAATAATGAACTCTTACTGAAGAATTAAATAAGGAATTTCCCCATTGTGGGATTAATAAAGTCAATCTAATCTAATCAATCTAATCTAATCTAGTCAATTTAATAACAGATCAGTCTTATTTGTGTTGTTTTGGTTAGAAATGAATAGTATAATATTTCAGGCCAAATGTTTGGAAATGGAAACATGGACTGGTTTTGCAAGCACTGTTGTTTTTTGAGGGCCCTCCACTGTGTGATGAGAAGTGAGAGAGGGAGGCGTAACCCTCTAGAGCTCCCTTGCCATCTGAGCTCAGTTATGGTCCTTGGCAACGATTCCAATGTGGAGGTCACAAGTTTATACCTCTCATTTTTTTGACTTGCATTTTTAAATTTCTCTTCCCAGCAACCAAATATAATAGTACAAATATAATATACCCCTCACCACAGAGAGGGACTAAAACAGCAAATAATGTGGCTTTATAATAACTATATAGACTTTCAGCAAAAAACATAAGACATTGCATGTCAATAGTAACGATGTAGCATTTTGAGCTGCATCAGCCTTACTCTCAGACGGTGTGCAACCATTCTCTCCCAGTCTTGTTCATCAAACACCTTTTAATGAGGCCAGGATTTTAGTCTCAGAACCACTAGATTACAACATGTAATATTTATTCCAGACCCCTTTAAATGAGGCCAAGACTAAATTCTCAGAACCGGTAAATAATGAAATATTTATAAGCCTCTCTTCCACCCTTGAGTATTTTGAAAACATCACTGATTATCTTTTCGGATTAAGGTTATCCTGACCCAAGAATTCCCTTCAGTACATGCTGAATTTTAAGATATTTCCATAAGTGGTTTCTGTGGTTTCTGTAACCTATTCTATTGTGATAAACCATAAAATGACTCAATTACTTTCTTGCGGTATAAATCTCCTAAAGTACCCGTACTTTATCTAACCACTATTTCCCAAAAATATATAGAGCCTTACCAATAGATAACTTTGAATTAATTGAATTAATTTTCAAACCATTAACTCTGGTCTACATTGAGGGAGATAATGAGGAGCAAAGCTTTATGTCAGCTGGAATCTTTTGCATCAGGGAGTTGAGATTAATTCTACCAAAATACTGTGAGCACTAGGCTGAAAAAATGAAGTATGACAAAACTTTGTGAGTGGAAAATAAAATAAAAATAAATATAATGAAAGGGATAAACGGAAGTAAAATAATGCATAAAATAGCATTAAAAGTGCAGTAAAAGTGCAAATATTTAAAAGTGGTCAGGGGATCAAAATAAAAGGATGAGAAACAAACAAAAAGAATATTGCTGGTGTACAACATTATCTTGTGGGTAGATCTTTACATATACAACAGCCCTAAAGTTCTCATCATGCTTGATTGCAGCTACCAGTGGCTCTCATGTTACACAAAACATGGCCTTAACAAGGTGATGACCCTGTCCAACCTGTTTGCAAGAATCTTTGGCAATATCTTAGCATCCAGTGATAAGGATTTTTATCTGTTTTAGTGTGATCAACGCCTGAGATTTGGAGAGTGAGAGGCAGTGTCCCTTTGTCAAGCATATTGATTGGCCTATCCTCTAATTACTACCTTAATAAAAAATAGCCTCCTAAGTCTTGACGATATAAGATCGTGAAGACAATCTATGTACTGGTGATCTGCCAAAGCGGAGATATCGTAGTATCGTCTAAATCAGGTTGTCGGCAACCCGCAGCTCTGAAGCCACATGCGGCTCTTTCCTCCTTATGTTGCTGCTCCCTGTGACTTTGGGAAAATAATAATAATTTAGCACCAGAATGGCGGCTAACAAGCTAAACCTATAAAAGCTGCGTGCGTCAATTGACGCAGTGGCCAGTTTCGCACAAGACACTTTGTGATACGATGCTGCTGCAGGATGTTCGGGTGTTTAGTCCTGCAGCCTGCTGCCACACGTCCACGCTGCAGACACAACAAAGGTCCAATGGACTTAGGACCCAGAGCCCTTCGTACAGAGCCAGTCACTGTATCAGAATTTGATTCCAGTCGATGGTGTCTCTCAAGCACAACAGTATAAAACAAAAATATGTAAAGATACGGGTGTACATGTGCCTACACCACACCCATATGGCTCCTACGGAGCTGCTTGCAGCTCCAATAGGCCAATAGACGCGATTCTGATTCTGAAATAATTACGTCATTTTTTTAAATTGTACTTAGAAATTTGAAGATCTTGTAACATTTAAAATACAATGTGTTTAATTTTTTAATTGTTCAGAATACTTGCCTAGTTTTTATACATAGCATAAAAGTAAAAAACAATGTATGCAGTGTTATCTTCATTTTAGATGTCAAAAAGGATGCAGCTCCCGGAGTTTTCTCGTTTGTGGGAGCCAGATCCAAATGGATCTTTGCGTGTTAAAGGTTGCCGTCCCCTGGTCTAAATAGACTACATTCTATCTACCTATTGCAGTTCTGATAAATGCTTACAATGATGCTGGAAAAACATGTTTTTTTTGTTAACACAGTATTGTGCTTTA
This sequence comes from Brachypetersius altus, assembly GCA_037974465.1. NCBI lineage: Eukaryota > Metazoa > Chordata > Actinopteri > Characiformes > Alestidae > Brachypetersius > Brachypetersius altus. The sequence continues at coordinate 6,855 of JBBPDB010066675.1, read as the reverse complement.
TGTCATGTTGAAATAACTGTGTTGAATAATTCAGTATAGTTTAAGTTTACCATTTTAAATTTGTTGTTTTGAACTTTAACATTAAGTATTTATTTAGTTTTAAATAAACATGTCTGCAAAATTGCACAAAGTGATTAAAATCTGTTCAGAAATGTTATTTGGTCTAATTGCTTTTGAGTTCTTTAGGACTATTTTTTTTTTTTTTTACAAAGTTCTGTTCAGTAACTTGTTAAGTTTGTTCTTGTTTGTTTCTTAATGTTGTAAAGCACTTCTGTCAACTTCGGTTGTTCGATTGTGCTGTATAAATAAAGATTGATTAATAAAGATCGATTGAACTTACAGAATAGTTAACATTTCTATAGTTACAAATCAATATATTTACCGCGCTAAAATCTAAATTGGGATTTAACTGTAAAAAAAATCGTGATATGATATCTTTGCCATCATCTATCTTTTCCAACGTTTAGAGCTATATAAAATGAATCCTCAGTGTTTCTTGAACTCACTTTCAAGTAATAGTAGTTAGAGAGTGATTGTAAGAAAGGTCTAGAAACTCAAAAGAAAGCTCTCTGTGTAAAGTTTTATGGGGATAAGAGAAATAGGTATGGTCTTTATTGTTCAGGTTGGAAGCTCTCCACACAGCTGCTAAGCCCAAATTCTCACACATTCTCTTCAGTGTCAGACCTGCTTTTTTAGTGCTACACCACACCAATAATGAAACAGCAACCCAAAGTCTCCTTCAACAAGAATGTTTTAATTCCCCATTTGTTGAATTTTAGAATCCAGCCTTCCAAAGAAATCAGGTTCATCACCATTTGGTGTGGAAATATTAGCTAATGTGATACAGTGAGACTGAATTTCTACTAATATTATAAGCAGCCTTAATTTAGTATCCTTAGTTCCCTTAATATATTTAAAGTGGCCCGTGCAGCAGAACGCCAAGCCAACACAATCTCTACGTAATTTTTCCTATACAGATAAATGTGGTTCATTCTGCTTTGGCTTCAAACTCTTCTGTTTTCACTTGCTTGGCTACCCAAGACCATTATTTTCCAGGTGGAAAAATACAGATGCCACTAAAATTTTCCCAGGCAAAAAACGAACTCTGTGCCTTGAACATACACCACAGCCAGACTGTCAGTTTACTTGCCCTTCATATATCCCTGGATCATGTGTAAAATGGTCCACAATCATGTGAACTTTGATGGTAAAGACCTTTTATCAAAGAAAAAGAAAACACAAAATGTCCGGCACCATTACCTGGCTGGTGGCTAGTGCTAACAGATTTACTAAATGCACTAACGAGAGTATACTTCAAATGTCCCTCTGTACCAGGTCTTCCAATAAAGTCTATTGCCAGCTTTAGGCTATCAAAGTGTCTATGACCCTCATTATCCTCAATCCTCAAGCTGTGCAGATTTGATATTTCGTGTGTGTGGGAGGAGCCCTGAACTGCCCCCTCTTTATTTGTGTAGATTTGGAAATATCAAGAAAGAGTTGTTTGCCTTTCCAATACCGATCTCCTTTGCTCCGTGCCACTCACAGAACCATCTGTTGGCCCATTGCAAGAATTGCACCAGAATAACCCTGGAGTCTGTGTGGGAGCTCTGTGAACTCACTCAGTCTCTGGTAGCTTTGTGGTATCATCCCGACTGTTCATTTTTAATAGCCAAATAATAAACCCTGCAGTGTCCGAGATTCCCACAAAGTGTAGATTATTATGATTACTCCAGTTTTCCACATTTTTGAGCTTTTCACAGAGGGCATCATCCTCTGCTTTTGAAGCAACTGGGTTGGCTTTCATTGCTGCGTTCCTCTGTTTATCGGTTTCTTCTAACCACTCTAACCTCTTTTCCACATCCATCACTCTTGCGATTAGGGCAAACATCTTCGCTTCTTACCGACACAGTTCTGTTCATAGTTCACAGTTATGTTGTGAAAATGTTGACAGTGTCTTGAGCAAATCGCTGTAGCTCAGGAAAATTTTCTTGGGGGCCACTTGAAGCCTAAATGGAGGTGATCTAAATGTATGTCTTAACCAAAAGGTAGATTCTTCAAAAGCACATAACCAACATTCACAGTATTTAGTTTAATATAAGTTAATTCTTTGATGAAGGATATTGGAATCATAGATCCGGGGTACAGGACTACAGCCATTTCTCCTGTCTATATGAAGTTTACTCTAGAATAGTTTGTTATAGTTTTTAAAAGACATACAGAATTGTTGGTACTGGAACAACATAAATCTCAGGCCACAGCCCAGTATTTAACTTTCTTAATTTAAGTGACAGGCCAAAATCTACTCTGAGGAGATTCAAGTTTCATTAAAGTAGAAAATCAAGAACATTAACAATAATAATGGTGTCTTTAGAGGTGTCTTCATCTGTGTGAGGAAAAGATTATTGCAGTTTCTTCCCACTTCTAAGGCAACAGAAGTCATAACTATGATAAGAGCAACTTAAGGACAAAGGATTAAAATAAAAAATAAAAAAAATGTAACTTATACTCCTAATAAATGCAAAGGGACACTATGTTCCTGAAACAAATCAATGAAAATATTAGGAAGTTATGAACCAGAAACAGACTCAGCTACATAAAATACAAGACCCTCTGAGTAACCTAGTTCACTATAAGCTACCTGAAATGGAGGGTACATATTAGAATTGGGTCTACACAATATATAATATAATAGGTTTATATCAACAAATCTAAATAATTATATCATATGCCAATGAATATCTGCAATACTAATAGAGCAAAAGGCAATAAAAGTAGTTTATTTAATGTAACAAAATTATTTCAAGATTTCTATTGCAAGGTAATTATGGGTAAGGTGTAAAACACTACAACTGTGTAAGAACAATGACTGTCTGAAAGATTATTATATTGCTTTTCTGTTGAGGGCACTTATATGCTGGTGCAATCCTAGTTACTCAGTAGCTGGTAGTAAATTGAAGGTTTTCAAACAGACAGTATGATTGCCGATCTCACCTTTCAGATAGAAGATAGAAGACTGCCGATCTCACCCTGAAGATAGGAGACGATTTCATTAAAACCTATAATTTAAAGAAACCTTTTAAAGCCCGAGAGATGGGGCTCTTTTAATAGAGTTTGTTCCCAATACTTTTGATAATACATTTGTCACGACAGCTGGGGTTAACCCGCTGCTGTGATTTACCCCTGGGATCACAGTAACGAGGCAGGTAGGCTTCCATGACTTCAGGCTCTTTATTAAAGCAAAATGTGAACGAGAACAGAAACCTGGCACGATGGCCAATACCTGAATACAGGGCTGTGCCTCTAAAATGAGGCGATGGACCGATAATGAGGTCCACAAAACTAGAACTTAAAAACACACAGGACACAGAACATAACCAATATAACTAAACACAAGACAGCTGAAACCAATATACAAGAAACAAACATGCACGAAATTCAAAATAAAAGTCCCCAAAACAAAACCAAAACAGTGGCCCTTCCTGGCCACTGGTCGAGCTGTGACAACATTGGAATCATGGGCCAAAAAGTGCTTTATGCCTATTGTGTTATCCTGCCTAATATTGAACTACAAACCTTCCAGACTTTAAAATCTAAAATCTACATCATACTGTGAGGCAATTAAAGGGGTAAATACAATAGCAACTTATAAAAATAGAGTCTTGGAGCCATTATATTTAGCAGATTTATCACATGACATTACAAAAACATATACAACACATTTTGGTCCATTACAGTATGTAAAGAAAGATGAGAACAGGAGAGTAAACTAATATTGTCTGAGGAGGTATAGGAAAATGTTTGTTCCATTCAATGGGTATCACTCACGTGCCACTCACAGAACCATCTGTTGCCCCATTGCAAGAATTGCACCAGAATAACCCAGGACTCTGTGTGTGAGCTCTGTGAACTCACTCAGTCTCCGGTAGCTTTGTGGTATCATCCCAACTGTTCCGTTTCAATAGTCAAAAAATCACCCCTGCAGTGTCACACAAAGTGTAGAATATTATGATTAAAATCTACATCATATTGTCAGGCAATAAAAGGGGTAAATTAAAAGGAAACCATTTTAGAGCCATTTTATTTAGCAGATTCATCACAGGAATGGATCTGTGGTGTAACTCGAGGAGCCCCTGTACATATAACTGGTTGATCTGTGCTGTGTACATTTTCTTTTAATCATGTGTTACTAGGAATAAACTAAGAATTAACAAGGGGTAAGCATTAGAAATGGAGATAGGAAAAGAAATACTTGCTTAAATATGTGTGTGCGTGTCATATATCTGGATTTTACAAAAATGTTGCATTTTTGTGATCATGTGGTTTGAGCATATCCAGTAAAATTATTTGGATAACAGACAAACATATACATTTCCTATATTAAATATTTAAATAGGCTGTATATGTAATAATATATTTAATTTAATTTGCATAAGTAATATATTTATTGTCTATCAACATTACTGTCTCTATAGATTATGGCGTAGTGTGCCAAGGGGCATATAAAGTTTAGCATGACGTATTTTGAACGTGTAAATATTTTTGCCATATTACTTTAATATGTTACTTGAGAAAGGGTGTGTTTAGTATGGACTTATGTACAATGTTTCTTCACATTGAGAAATGGGAGAATTTACTGATAAACACACACACACACACACATACATACAAGTGCAAACCACAAGTGTGGACTTTGGGACAAACTATAAAAAACACAGGAAACTAAGAATCTGGCTCAAAAATGCTGTGTAATCACATGCCAGACACTGGACCACAAAACAAAACCAAGCAGCATGTGTATATATACAGAGTTAACAAGACACAGGTGGAAAAGATGACAAGCAGGAAGCTACCAGGCCATAGTCAAGGTAGAGCTGGGGCACACAGTGCAAGCTGGACAAAAGTACAGCATAGACATAAGCAGAACTGGAAGAGCCATATATAGAACATGAAAAGCCATATTTCATGGACACGTTTTTTGCCTGTTTTGCACATATTGTCTTTTGTGTTCATCAATATTTTTCCATCTCGTCTTTTAACAGATGGATAGTGAGAAGAAGAGGAGAAAGTACTCCACCAGTAGCAATGACTCTGACACCACTGACAGTAAGTATCTACTTAGTAGAGGAAAAGTTGGGCTGATGATAAGTGACGATACCAAGCACAGGGTGTGCAGCCATTGGACATTAGTTAGTTTATGTAACTCATGAGAGTTCTGCTTACTAAGCAGTTGACATTCTGTCAGGCAGCCCCTGCACTCTACAGCAAGCATAAAAGAAAACAAACAAGCACAACAACAAATAAAAAACTACGCCGGCAAACTTTAGCCTCTTTCTTTGATGCTCTTCTTCTTACTTCTCCTATTGTAGCATCATTCTTTGTTTTGGATTGTGTGTTCTCTTCGTATTCGTTCTCCTTTGTCCTCTTAAAAAAAAAAAAAAGAAAAGGGAAGGTGCAGCACCAGAAAGGCCTGTCCTGACCAAATATTGTGGCCAATACGTTTACATTTATTATGCTCTTATCCAGAGCAACTTACATCAGCGCTCAAGTAGTCCACGTCTCTTTCTTAAACCTATAAAGCTAAACTTAAATCAGTGTCTACTATTCAGCCAAGTTACTGCACGCTTGGTGCATCTAAACAACACCTGTTGAAGAAAAGTCAGAAATTAAGACAATTGCAATAAACACATCTACGATTGCTCCTGAGGTGAAGCTGTCTTTGCATGTTTTGGTTTCTAGTTCTATCTCATGTTTAATTTTGTTCTGTAGTTTTGCTTCTGTTACAAATGTTTTTTCTCATGCTAATAATTTACAATAGTCAAGTAGTCAACTAGGTGTTTGTCATTCCAACCGTATACCCAATAAACAGTGACACACAGTTGGGGAGTAAGTTTTTTTTCTGTTTGTGGTGGAACAGTTTAGTGTGTATACGCCATGAAATTCAGGAGAAATTGCTGCAGTTCAGTTAAATGTGTTACGTACCGCTATTCGGTTGTGATTTAGTGGAATGATACTTAGGAAGAAATTGTTTCCTATCCTATTAGTGAAGGCCTGGATGCAAAGAAACCCCCTGCAAGATGGAAGGAGGGAAATGAAGGTGTATTGAGGTTCTCCACTATGGGAACAGCAAGGGAACCTAGTACTCTGGTTGATCTTCACTGAGGGGCTGTTGCTCAGCAAAAAGTGATTACGGCCTGTTCTCCATAACCATATCTTTTATTTTGTTCATAATCAGAGAATGGTTGGTGGCTCTGTTAGTCGTTGGACCTCCTCTCTGTACACCACCTTGTCATTCTCTGTGACCAAGCCCACCCTGTTCATGTCATCATGTGCATTGCTACAGTCAAGGGTTATCGGCGTGAAGAGCAGTCGGCTGAGCACACAGCTTTGGGGTCTCCCTTGTGCTCAGTGTGGTGATGCTGGAGATGAAATCAGCATGAGAAACTCTACAAAACCCACATAAACTTATCTCTGATGATCTTGACCGGTTGTTATTAATTCGAGAGAAAATCCCCGAATAACTGAGGCCGCAAACTCCAAACTGCAACTGCACAGGGGTACACTGTATTGAAGAAAAAAGAAGAAAAAATACATTCCAGATCTGTAACAGATATAACAAAAAGACAAAACATAAGAGAAGCAAGTCATGGTATATCAACAGTGACCAAACAATAATGGTAAAATTTTGAATAATTTGTGCACAGTATTAAAAACTGTTAGCCGTGTGCTAAAATAATATCATTAACAACCTTATCATGCGTTAAAATTTTTTCACCCTGCTATAGGGCTGGACGATATGGCAAAAATTTATATCACGATATATTTCTTAATTTTGGTCGATACGATATAATTCCGATA